>MU778189.1:0-38257 GCA_026770625.1 Nicotiana glauca
CTAAGGCTTGCCTAGGCGCTGTTTAATCATAAAAGAAAGTGGACGTGCATACTTGTTTTTCAATTTTTTTTTTTAAAGAAACTTATTAACCAGACTTATGTCTGTTAAACGAAATTAGTGAGGTATTCAACAGTTGCAAATACAACCTTACATACATGATATCTAATGCACACAAAGGTCCTAAAACATGGTATCTAAATGCAATGGCAGTCTTGTTAACTATTAACTGGTCGTGGTTAAATAGCGAGCTGATAGTAAAAGAGCTTAAAGACATGATCTTTAGTCATACGAGATGTATGCCCCCTAGACATGGTTTCTATTTCACAAGTAGATAAGTAAAATCCTATAGACATGTTTTCTACCCATTACTTAAAGCTAAACATGCATAATCCAACCCAATTTTACTATAAACCCCATTGTTCATTACAAGTTATTACAGACCAATGTGATAAAATTACAGTAGTGAAGAGTAAAAATAAGAAGTTAATCTATAGGGAGCCTTTAGCCAGACCCAAATCTCCAACCTCACTTATTTAGAGTTTCACAGCCTTTACCAAGGGTTTGGGTGCGGCAAAGCTCCCTGAGGGCCCATTGGGGCCCTTGGCCAATACCAGGCACCCAAAACAAATTAACAAGACAAGTGCAAGTGTGGAATTACCAGCCTTGTGCATCAAAGTTCAGTGGGTACTCAAGGTACCCAAAGCAATGCTTACACTAAGGGGGTAGAACCTAAGTTCTAGGAGTAGTGAGATTGTGATAGAATTTGAAGAAGTTGAGTTGAAAACAATTGAAAGAGGATTCACATGAAAAACAGTTTTGAGAGAAAAGTAATCAATTGAGTTTGAAAACAATAAATATGGAACCAGTTTTGAAAGCAAAGAGTCACACAGTACTCAGGAAATACCAACAGGGGCAGGGGGAAAGGGAACAAATAACTCACAAGCAAGAACACAGTTAAATATACACAGAACACCAAAGAGAAGTACTTCAGAATAATCAAGCATGTTTCAAACAAAGGGGTCGGGGTCGGGGTCTTAACAGTATTAGATTGACAGAGTCAACATCAGAAAAGGTTCAGACTATTTAGTATCTAAGAGGATCCTGAATATATGCTAATAATGTTCTGGGGTTAGGGGTAAGGAGAAACATGAAGGAAAAAAGCACAGGCATGCCAGACCATATTAATCAGCACAGAGGCATGCTAATTGCAGTAAGAACAACAAAACCATAAGTAGAAGCATGCAAGAAACAACAGGAAGTGCAACAAAAATAGAAACATATTGATTTGGAGCTGTAAATCAAATAGGAGACATACCAGTTGAAAGTAGGATAATGCAAGGCAGTAGTGAGTTATAATATGCGAGATGGTAAGCAATAGTTTGCAAGGAGTAAGCGGCAAATATGCAGAGAGTATGCAGAGAGAGAGAGAGAGGGCAGCAGTATAATAAAGCAGCAACAATAGCAGCAGTGAGTAGAAATAGCAGAGGTGAGCAGCAATAGAATTGAGCAGCAGTATAGAGAGCAATGGAAGTGAGCAACAATATAATGGAACAGTGAAATAGTCTAAAAATCAGCTTGAGTTTCAAACTAGTGGAGCAACCAGTAGTCACAAGAAAAGTGAGAGAGATTGTGTGGAAACAAAGAGAGAGTACTGAATATATTGTGTGAGATAGAGTTCAGAAATAATTTTGTTCGTGTATTAAGTGAGAAGAGAAGAGGAGTACTTATAGTCTTTGAAAACCAATAGAGAATAGAGTAACAGGTACATAATTAGAGAAAACGTACCAATTTAAATCAGTCACAGGGTCTTAATTCCTTTAAACTAGGGATTCATGATTCGAATAGGAGTATCAGATAAGGAAAGAATCAATCAGTCGATTAATAAGCATGCAGCATGTAATAAAGGCCAAGTACATAATGCTCCAAATAAGGAAAATATATGCTGAGCATTCGAATAACATGTTTAAGTACACAAATATGGTAAGCATGTAAATCAACTTTGAAATTAGTCAAAGAATCACGGACAAGACCAAAATCAGAGGGAATCAACACCAAGTATAGAAAGCATCTCACAAGTAAGGCAACAATTCGAAAAATTAGTGTAAGAACCCTTAAGGAAAATACACACAAATCAGGGATTCAAAGAGATGCACAGAATCATTCGAATAACAATTAGACCTATAAACAAAATAGGCGTGAAAAATCAGAGAACGTTATACCAGAAATCATAGAAGCAGTAGAGGGTTGGAACCCCAGTAAAATGGAGCTCAGAAACAAAATAGGCTCGTAACACAAACAAACACGTAATACAGGCACACATAATACTCAAAAGAAACAGCAGATATAGCGATTTTTAAAAAAAAGGGTTCGGAAACCCTAGCTTTTCGAGAAAAGAACAAACGTTGAAAAACTTTGGATTAACAAAAGCAATCGAGTAGTGAGTAGTGCAAAACAGAAAGAATAAACTAAAACATCATTTTAAAAGACAGAGATTAAGAGACTTAGGCAAAAATTAGGGTTTTTTGCAAATAAAATCGGTGAGGTAAGGAACCTGGCCATGACACTCTTTAATAATGGTGTTTATCGCACCATTGGACTGAGAAACCACCAGAGAGTAGGCCGTAGATGAGCTGAGCAAGGCTTCCAGGGACCGTCTTGCATAGTGGAAACTCTAGGAGTTTCAACTATGGAGGGAGCCGGTGAGATAAGATTTCACGGCGGCTGACGATCGAAAGAGGCGAGGCCTGAGTTGGTCGGAGAGGCGGTGAGAGCCATCGGAGAAGATGAACCAAAAAGATTCTACAGAGAAGGGGGAGGTGAAGGGTTAGAGAGAGAGAGAGACCAGGATTCTAGGGGCGGCTGATTTGAGTAAATGAAGTAGGGTTTAGGGGTGTTGTGAAATTAAAAAGGAATGGGGAGATCGTGGCCGTTGACCAAAATGATCAACGGCCTGGATTAAAACGGTGGCCGGGTGGGTTTGGAAATGGGTCGGGTAATTGGGTCGTTTAATTGGGGTTAATTTGGGGTCAAATATGGTTATAATTGAAATGGAAATAGGCTAGCCTTTGAATAGCCACTTTTTCCTTTTTTTTAATTAATTAAAATAGTTAAAAATAATTTTAAAATAAATTGAAAACACAGTACTAATTGGTAACATATAAACATTAATTTAAAAATATCTGGAGAAATTTTATAATTATAAAACGCGATTAATTATAACATAGGCTATAATTGCAATTTTGACCAATTTAGCTTAAAAATATCGAATAAATTTATAAAAAATATGCAAAAGTTACCTTAATCATATTTGGTGTAAATATAATGATGGAAAATAACTGACTCACAAAAAAGATAATTTTGGAATAATTATTGAGGTTTTATACTGTTAAAATAGATAATAAATTAATTCTAAAAAATTTAAAACAAATTGGGAAAAATACTAAAACCTTTGGGGATGCTTATATATGTATATGAATGCTATTTGAAAGTATTTTTGGGGTATAAAAATACATAGAGAAAAATTGAGTATCAACAATTTGGTTGGGTTTTTTTTTATCAAAAGTGTGTTTTTAGAGTTTTTGGAAATTCTTAAGCTTGAATCTGATGAAAAATAGGTGTTTTGATGTTATTTTGAGTGTTCCGAAGGTTGGAACAAGTTTGAATAAGGTTTTAGGATATGTTGGTGCCTTTGGTTGAGGTCCCGGGGGCCTTGGGTGTGTTTTGGATGCTCAATGGGCCATTTTTGGAACTTAGGAAATTGCATAAAATTGTTGCAGCAGTCAGTTCTGGTTTTCTTCTTCGCGTTCGCGAGTGGGTCCTTGCGTTCGCAAAGAGGCACTGGGGCTGGGGGAGAGTTTGTCCTTCGCGTTCGCTAGAGGGCCTCCACGTTCGCGAAGAGGTTGGGTGGTTGTTCTACGCGTTTGAGATTGGGATTCGCGTTCGCGTAAGAGGAATTGGCCCAGCGGAGTTTTTGTGCATCGCGTTCACGTGGTTCACGTCGCATTCACGAAGAAGGAAAAATGGTCAAGGTTATTTTGTGCTTCGCGAACGCGAGGCTTTCACTGCGTTCGCGAAGAAGGAATTTAGCACCTGGGCAGAATGTTTTAAAAGGGGTCTTTCGCGAGTTTTAGCCTATTTTCCTCCATTGTTAGGCAATTTTGAAGCTTTTTGAAGTGGGTTGAAGAGGGATTCAAGGGAAACACTTGAAGGTAACAGTTTTGACTTCGTAACTTATTTTTATATGATTAAAGACCTAATTAGCGATGAGAAATTTGGGAAAAATAGGTAATTAGGGCTTGAGTTTAAGAGGCCTTTAAATGAGGATTTTAGGGGTCATTCAGACTCCAATTTTAGTGTTCTTGGTATGTATGAACTCATGAAGATGTGAGGATTTCTGAAAATGTAAATTTTACCCGATTCCGAGACGTGGGCCTGAGCGGCATTTTGGTCATTTTACCTAATTTCACGTCTTAGCTTAGAATTTAATTATAGAATCAGCTATTTGAAGTGTTATTTACATTCTGAAAGTGAATTGAATAGATTTGGGTCATTTGGAGTCGGATACTCATGGCAAAAGCGTAGTTTCGGGTTGACTTGCACTTGTTCGAGGTAAGTGGCTTGTCTAACCTTGTGTGGGGGACCTTTCCCCTTAGGATTGTTATTGTGGTAATTGAAATGTCTCGTACGTGAGGTGAAGAGCGCGTACTTGAGCTAATTGTTGAAAATCCGATTTTCTTTAAGTATTTCAATTGAGTCCTTTCTCCTGCTTCATTTCTTTACTTTCGTATTTAGCATGTTGTTAGTTTAGAAAAGTATGTTTAGTAGACTTAATTGCCTATTTGCTCAATTTGCCTTAATTGTATTACGTGAAGCAGGTGAGGCTAGACTTATCTATTTACTTAGTACGAAATCTAGCTTTTGTTAAATATTGTTTGTGTTGATGTTGTGTGTTTTACTTTGGGACTACAAAACAGTATCCCGAGAGCTCCCCTGCATGTTTACTTTGGGACTATGGGATGGTATCCTGGGAGGTCCCTTATATGTTTACTTTGGGACTATGGTATTGCATTCCGGGGGATCCCCCTACACATTTATGAGTTGGACTACGGGACTGCACCCAGGAGATTCCACTGGATATGATATTTATATTTGGGGACTGTAGGACGGCATCCTAGGAGATCCTCGGTTATTATTTCGGAGCTGAGTTGTATTCTCTTACTGTATTTTACTTGCCTCTATAGTAGTTGTTGTTGCCCTCCATATCTCGTACTAATTATTACACTATTTATTTCATTTCGTTAAACCTGATATCTTATTTAACCTCAGTAGGGCTCTGACCTTCCTCGTCACTACCCAACCGAGGTTAGGCTTGGAACTTACTGAGTACCGCTGTAGTGTACTCATGCTCTTCCTGCGCATGTTTTTCATGTGCAGATGCGGGTACTTCGACTCAGTCCTACCACCCTTGAGGCGAGGTGACTGCTATAGCGACTTCGAAGTATATCTGCCGCATCCGCAGACCGATGAATCTCTTTCTATTCCTGCTATCTAGTATTAGCCCTTCTATTTTTTTCCAGTTCTTGTTAGACATTCTGGAATTAGAGCAATGTAGTACTTCTTATCTTGTGATTCATGGGTTTTCGGGTCTTGGATTTATGTGTTGGTTTTGAGGATTTAACATGGTGCATGCCGAGTGGCACATTCTATCACTATTTATTTTTCCTTATTTCTGTCTTAAGTCATTTATTTCCACAAATTTTGGTTTTTTTTCCCTGCAATTTAGGCTTACCTAGTCATAGAGACTAGGTGCTGTCACGATGGTTCACGGAGGGCAACCCGGGGTCGTGACAGCAACTGTGCTCGTGGGTTCGAGATTCTTAGCTATTTTGGGTACTTTTAGCTACTTTTAATCATTGAATCCTTGTGTTTAACTTAGTGATTAATTAATATGAGCTTATCTTCATCTATTTCTTATTTTTCTTCTTCAATTATGAGTAGCTAGACCCATAAGCTAGTGTTGTGGCTCAACCCTAGTGTGGGTAATTGATGGGTCTTGTATTTTAGGGCTAAATTGACTATGGGTGTTTGTTATTTCAGTCAATATCATGGTTAATTTTTGAATTAGTGGTTGCAAACACTAGCTTGTGTTGAGCCGACTTGAGCTCTTCTTAAGAAAGAGAGCCTAAGTCTCCGAAATTGGTCCAAAAAGGAATTGGGGCTTACTCAAGAGATTGATAGCCCCAATTAAAGGGTTAAACCTCGAGAGAGTAATACCGGACTTGAACATTAGTTGCTTGTGCAAATTTGCATACCCAATTGGTCTTGAGAAAGCCAATTCGGGCAAAATCACTCGAACCACCGAGAGGTGTAGAGTGGGTAAAGTCGTGAAACGGTTATAACATACTCCCCAAATATGTCAAACATGCCTTAGACTCAAGTACCCGTCAATTGACCACCTAGGCGGAAGTCACTACCCTAGTGCCTTTTTAAACCTATTTGAACAACTTGTAGCATTATAACTCTTAGCATAATTTAGTTGCAATTACCATTTCTAGTTTGATAATAGTAGAAGTAAACAAAAACCCCAAAAATAAATAGAAGTGTAATTAAGAACATATACGCAACTCTAAACTATATAGGTACTCAATTCCAATTCTAGCTCTATGTGGATATTGATCCTGACCAAAAATTGGGTAAAAGCTGCTCCGACCCTCTCTTGCTAATTAATTAGTAGTGCGGAGTAGGCCGCGACCAGTGAGCTCATGTAGTGGTTCGATGGCTTTGGAACAACTCCGGGCACGTTCGAGGACGAACGCATGTTTAAGTGGAGGGGGATGTAACGACCCGACTGGTCGTTTTGAGCAATTGTGCCCAGCTCGGAATTTCTAGGTCTCGAGTAGCTTCATATTATGTGAATCGACTTGCGTGCACAGTCCGGACGTGAAACCTGAAAGCTTTTATGTGAAAATAGGAAAGGAAAAAAATTACTCCCTCTGTTTCATATTAAATGAGGTACTTTCCTTTTTAGTCTGTTCCAAAACAAGTGACACATTTCTAAATTTAGAAATAATTCAACTTTAAACTCTTTTATTTAACCCATTTACCCTTAACGAGAAGCTTTTATAGGCATACAAATGTCATGGCCCCACAAACTTTTTACCCCTTAAGCTTTTACGACCACAAATTTAAAAAGTCTTCTTCTTTTTTCTTAAACTCCATGCCGAGTCAAACTACCTCATTTAATATGAAATAGTGGGAGTAGTAATTTTTAGAGTTAAAATTTAATTTTTAGTTGACTTTGGTCAATTTTTTTGGTAAACGGATGCGGATCTGTGTTCCGATGATCCCGTGAGATCCGCGATAAAATATGGGACTTGGGTATATGCCCGGAATTGAATTCTGAGGTCCCTAGCCTTGGAAAATAATTTTTGAAAAAAATTATTGTGATGGTTTTTAAAGGAAATAAAGAAATAAAAATATTTGAACTCGTTGGTATCGGGCCCGTATTTTAGTTCTCAAGCCCGATACAAGTTTGTTATGATATTTAAGTCCTATCTATAAAATTTGGTGAAAACCAGAATTTATTTGACGTGATTTTGGACGTCCGGTTGAAAAGTTAAAAATCATGAGTTTTGAGGTTAAATTCATAATTTTTTATGTTACTTTGATGATTTGATTGTATGAGCAAGTCCGTATGATATTTTTAGACTTGCGTGCATGTTTGGTTTGGAGCCTTGAGAGCATGGTGAGTTTTGGATAGGTTTAGGCTATGTTGCGCTTGTTTTTGAATGCTTCATCGTCATTTATTCAAGCAAAAATAATACCACATTGATCAAATGAGATCCAAATTTAGTTTTATTTGAACCATTAGATCCGTATCAAAAATACGGAGCCATAGGAAAAAGAATCATTGAATTTAGACATTGTATGAGAAAGTTATGCTCATTTTCGTGTCAGAAAAAATTATTGGTTCTAGCGTGGTCGCAAATGCGAACTTTTTATCGCATTTGCGATGCCCAGCTCACAAATGCTAGATTTTTATCATAAATGCGACTTTTGTCAGCCCTGCATTGTTCGTAATTGCGAGGATTTCGCAAATGCGAACCCTGTGTCGCAAATACGACTTCTGAGACCTGTTAAGTGAGGTTTTTGACGAGATTTTCACCCATTTTTTAATTTTCTCAAGCCATAAACCTCCATGGGCGATTTTTCAAGGACCCAAACTTCTCCAAATCATTGGATAAGTGTCTCTAATCAATTTTCAACTATATTTTGTAATTATCTCTTAGATTTAACATCAAATTCATGATAATCTAGAGCAAAATTTGGGGAAAAATTATGAAATCTTTCAAAAATATAAAATGATAATTTGAATGACCAAATGATATCGGAATTAGATAATTTTTGTATGGGTGAACTAGTAGCGGAATGGGTGTTTGATTTTTGTAATTTTTTTGGGTTTCGTGGTGCGGGCCCAGGGAGTTGACTTTTATTGACTTTTTGCAAATTGTATAAAAATCATAGTTTTGCCGATTGAAATTATTTTCCCTTGCATTGTTTGATGTATTCAAGTCATTTTTGGCTAGATTGAGCCGAGCGTCGATGAATTGGTAAAGGAAAAGCCAAATTGAGTATTGAATTGGCCGGATTGAGGTAAGTATCTTTCCTAACCTTGTGTGGGGGACTTCCCCTAAGGATTTGAATCTTCTATGCTAATTGTAGTCCGTGCATGTGAGGTGACGAGTGGGTGCTCGGACTTATTTTTGAAAAATTTTCTCTAGGGTACTTAGGTCCTTATGTGAAAAGTATCCTGTTATGATTGAGTTTTCTAGTTGCTTAAATAACCTTTATATTCTCCATATGATGTTGTTAGCTTTCCTTTAATTCTCATGTATTACATTAACCCTTAATTATCTTAATTTAAGTGATTGCCTTCCTTTTTTTTTATACTTCTTGTTTGTGAGTTCCTCTATGACTTCGTGCGAATATGTCACATGTCCAATTGTTGTGGTTACTGGTGTAGTTATCACGTGCTTATTTTATCTTGTTGTTTTGTTGAGGTTATCGTGTTTCTTGATTTTTTCGTGGCCCTTATTATGTACTTGTTAATTCCCTTTTCGGGACGTTATTGCTTATGATATTGCTTCCCTTGTCGGAATATTATTTTTATACTATTCTTCCCTTGCCGTGATGTTATTGTTTATGATATTGTCTCCCTTGCCGAGATGTTATTGTTTATGATATTGTCTCCCTTACCGGGATGTTATTTTTATACTCTTGTTCCCTTGCCGGGATTCTTTTATGATTAATGATGATTTGTAAATGGGAGTGGGTTGCACGCCTGCAACAAGATATATGAAATGGGAACGGGTTGCACGCTTGCAACGAGATATATGAAATGCGAGCGGATTGCACGCCTGCAACGAGATATATGAAATGGGAGCGGGTTGCACACCTGCAACGATATATGTGAAATGGGAGCGGGTTGCACGCCTGCAACAAGATATGAAATGAAAGTGAAATTCTGTGTTTGTTTTTCTTATCCTTGTTAGTAATTGGATTTTTGTGTCATGCACTTTCTGTTTGCTATGCTTATTTGTTGTTATCAATTCAAGTATTTTAACTGTTCAGATTCTTTTACCGCTATGATCCTTTGTGAAGGAACCCTATCATGTGTTCAATACTTTGCCGTATTTAAGTACATATTTTTCAATACTTTAAATTTCAACAATTGTTTCATCTTCAATTCATTTTGTTACTCAATTAAATTTCCTTAAACCATCTGATGTTGTATTTTACTTAAAAATGAAATTTCTACTATGATAATTTATTAAATTTCTTGTTAAAGGTAATATTTCATTCGATGTTATACTTTAATTAAAAATGGTACTTTCTTTATTTAAATAATTTCTAAAAATAACTTTATCTTTTCTTGCTGAGTTCCTAATTGGTTTAGAAGTTGTACTCCACTTAATGTTAAGTAAATCAGACTCCTTGAAAATCTTAATTGTATTGGTTACAGACCTTATGAACTGAGTAATATAAGAACGTTGTTATGTAAAGGGAAATAGAAATATGTGGGCACGAGGTGCCGGGTATGCTAAAAATTTAATATTTGAGGTTATGATATGAGACATCGAGTTTGAGATGGCTGGAAATTGTGCATCAGGAATGATATGATTTATTGAATTGGTATCACCTTCCTTGTTTAAGTACATTTTTCTTTACTTGTCTGTGTTCCAGCTATGTTGGCATTAATTTATCCGATTATCTTTGTTTTCACCCGTATTTCTCTTTATTGTTTCTACTGATTGTAGTTTGTTCTTTACCTGCTGTTAATATTAATATGTCATTTATAGATTGATAGTTTATTATCAAGTCTTGTTCAATTTATTTGACCAGTAAGTGTCTGGACTGTTCCTCGTCACTACCCCACCGAGGTTAGTCTTGCTACTTAATGAGCACCGCCGTGGTGTGCTCATACTATACTTCTGTAAATTTTTGTGTACGGATCCAAGTATTTGATCGGTAGTAGCTGTGCGGGTCATTGCGGTGGAGACTCAAGGTAAACCTGCTACAACATTCGCAGGCCTCGGAGTCGCCTTCATTTGTACTTATTCTCATTTGTTCCTTTTATTTCGGAGCAATAATATATTTATTTTGTATAACTACTCTTAGAAAGGCTTGTGACTTATACCATCGATTTTTGGGAATGGTAAATTATTAAGAGTTATTCAGATTAAAGTTAACAAGTATAAATGTTATCTCAGTTAAGGTTAGGCTTACCTAGTTTAGAGATTAGGTGTCATCACGACTCGTTCGAAGGATTTTTTGGATTGTGACAGCTCATCTCTTGAGGGCTATCTCAATGAACTAGCCCAAAATAAAGTTGGACTTATGATTTAAATTCATTTCTTAGACTTAAATAATTTAACTTGATTTGGTCCAATATTTTTTTTTTGTATTTTGGAATTATGACCAAATTTTATATGGTCAAAATTGAATAAAATTTGAATGTCTCCACACGCAATCGTATTTATAAATACAATGAGGTAAAAACACAAGATTACAAATGTTTAATTATGTATTCCATGTATTCGCACGAATATATTTATAACTACAGTGGGGTAATTCATCTAAAAAAATAGTGATTACGGGTGTTTAATAACGGAAAGAGCAATATTGAATTCAGTTGTATTCAAACAATAAAAGATCAAGAAAATAAGGTGTATAATGTTCTATTCAATTTGATTGTATACATTGTATTTAATTCATAAATATTCTCTATTATACATTGTATTAAATTCACCGTATTCAATTCGACTGTATTCAAACAACAAAAAATTACAAAATAGTGATATTTGTCTGTATTCGAAAAATACAGATCTTGGGAATACATAAAAAATGCAAAAATATAATATATTTAAGTGTATTGTACAGAATACAATGTATTTATATCATTGTATGTGACAAAAAAAAAAAAAAAAGTTTCATGCTTCCATATGAGAGGATTGTGTTCCACGCTTCTACTGTGCGAAAGCATGGCCTTCCTGTTCGCCTTCTGCCAAATGAAAATTAGCAAAATTTCATCTCAGGAAGTGTATAATGTTCTTGTTTTAATTAGTTTGAGCAAAATTAAGATATGACAATCATGTTCAACGATTTCAGTATTCGGCCAGGTGAAAAAGTGGTATTTTGCTCAACGCGAGAGAAGGAAGAGAGAATCGTGTGTTAACTGAAAGTAAGAGAGAGAGAAAATACAAATAGTTTATCTAATGGTAGGGTATAACATAAATATCTATTTTGCTATAAAATATAAAAGATAGCTATAGAAAATAATATTTTAAAATAGTTTTGATTTGTAATAAATAGGGTGTATACCTTTGCTATATGAGGTAAAATTTTCTTTATTCTAGGGATGACAAACGAGCGGGTCAGGTCGGATATGTGACAGGTCAAAAACGGGTAATACAAAAACAGATAAATTATCCGGTCTGATTCATATTTAATACCGATAAAAAATAGGTCAACTTACGGATTATATGGACATTCATATTATCCATAATTTCTTGAATATGATTACTTTAGGGAAAATTCTTACATGTAAGGCCATACATCTTGGGTACATTTTTTAAATTTTTATTTAAAATATTATTTATGTATGCAATATGATCAGTTTAAAAAAAAAATTGAATTTTTTTTTGCAAGTTCCCAAAAGCTTGTCTTGTGCGGTTTTTCGGTGAATTTTTTTCTTCCAATCACAAAACTTCAAGTTCTTTTCAAATACGAAAAAGGGCCAGAATTGCCCCTGAACTTTTCGTTTTGGTACAATAATACCCTTCATCCACCTATTGGGCCAAATATGCCCTTCTATTAATGTTTTTGGCTCACAAATACCCTTTGAGTTAACGGAGAGACACGTGTCATCGTTCTGTTGGTCCATTCTAAATATTTCTTAATTAATTAAAAAGACTCATTATTCATACCCGAAAAATAATTTTCGAAAGCAATTTTTTTAAAACGTTTTTTACTAAAAACTGAAGAAAAAAAAGGAATTTTTTTTCCAGTTTTTACAAAAGATCCATTTTTTTCCATTTTTTTTCACGTTTTTTTCCAGTTTAGAAAAATCTGGAAAAAAAATGTAATTTAGTTTTTGATAAAAATGTAATTTATCAATTATAAAAAATAATTTAGCTCCTCCACCTTTAATAATTGATAAATTACATTTTTATCAAAAACTAAATTATATTTTCTTTTCCAGATTATACAAAAATCATTATTTTAGAAATTGTTTTTCAGTTTTTTAAAGAAATATTTTTCTAAAAACTAAATTTTTTTCTGTTTTTAGCAAAAAATATTTAGTTTTTTTTTTTTTCAGTTTTTACAAAAATATTGGTTTAGAAAATTGCTTTTTAGATTTTATTTTTGTTTTTACAAAAATATTGTTTTAGAAAGAAAAAAATCTATTTTTTTGTAAAAACCAGATTAAAAAATTCCTTTTTTTCTTCAGTTTTTACTAAAAAAAAGTTTTAGAAAAATTGCTTTAGAAAATTATTTTTCGGGTATGAATAATGGGTCTTTTTAATTAATTAAGAAATATTTAGAATGTGCCAACAGGACGATGACACGTGTCCCTCCGTTAACTCAAAGGGCATTTGTGAGCCACATTAACGGAAGGGCATATTTGGCCCAATAGGTGGCTGAAGGACATTATTGTACTAAAACGAATAGTTCAGGGACAATTCTGGCCCTTTTCCGTTTCAAATAAAATGAATGTCCAAAAACAACTTTAGCTTTCAAAGTTATTTTTCGGGAAAATGCATAAGTACCCCTTGACCTATACTCGAATTCCCAACTACACGCTTTTTCTTTGCGGAAAACCTATTATCCCACTAAACTTTTTTTAAATGAAATTATTTGTACCCTTAACACTGACGTGACAGAGTGTGTGTATTTTACTCTCCCAAAGGAGAGTGAAATAATTTTCAGATTATTTTTTATTCTTTTTTACCATTTTTTCTTACTTTTTTTCCTTTTCCTTTTCCTTGTCCTTTGTATTTTTTCTTTTACTTTTTTCTTTCGTTTCTTCTTTAATTCCGGTGGATATTCATTCACCAACGACTTTGTCTAACCGTTTTTCTTCTATTTTTCTTTTCACACACAAATTAAACTCTCAAAAAGATCTATTCATAAGCAAGGCAAAATACACTCAGATTTGGGGGAAAAAATTCATCATCGGAAAACCTTCCCATGCCGAAAAAAATAATGTATTAAATATTAACTGAAAAAAGTCTTCTCAGCTTACATTCGCTTTTATTTCTCTTGCTCTTCCTCCTACACATAAATTATACTTTCATGAAAATTATATATATATATAAAATAAAACACACTTAGGTCAGGATAAAAATTTATTGCCGAAAAAAAAAATTCGCTGGAAAAAATGGTGTTCGTGAAATTCCGACGACCACCACTTTATGTCGATGGTGACCAAAATAAAAAGAAAGAGAATGAAATAACAAAAAAAAAATGAGAATAATAAGAAATAAGAAATAGAAGAAAAAATTTAAAAAATACTAAAAATACATGTGGGGGCGCGTGTAATTCACCATTTACCAAGGGTTTGATTTTCAGCATTAAGGTGCAAATAATTCCATTTAAAAAAAAGTTTAGGGGGGTAATATGATTCTCGCAAAGAAAAAGTGTGTAGTTGAAAATTCGGGTATAGGTTAATGCGGTACTTATGCATTTTTCCTTATTTTTCAACACAACTTCAAAAACTCTTTTTCCAAGCTTCAACCAAATTTATATCCAAACGCTAGCTTAGTCTCCCAAACGTGAGGAACCCCAAATATGAGGCTTTACAAATATAAAAGTTAAATCCATGAGTTATCCATTTTCTAAGTGGATAATATTGTTCTTATCCATATTTAACTGTTTAAAAAAAATTATTATCTAAATTATTTTTAATGAATAATATGGATAGATAACAAAAAAAATTTAAATCCATTTTGGCACCACCAATTATTCCCTTTAATTTCAATGTCTAAATTTTCTCACTGCCACCTTAAAAATCCTGTTTTAAATCCTTTAGAATTGTCAAACACCTTTTCTAGATCTTTTTAGATTATGTATGACAGGCCATTCAACAGATCATATCAGTTTTTAAGGGAGAATTCCATACAAATAATTATCTTAAATTTTTGACTTGTTATACCTCCTTCATTATGATTTCAAATATTACAAAACTTTTTCATTTTTTAATCTTTTATTAAAATTAGACCAAAGTGTATGAATAGACAAGTCTAGCTTATGTATTAAGCAATTTACTTTTAGCTTCTTTTTGATGCATGAACTTTAACTTTCAAGTCACTTAACTTGACATGTGAGACTTGCTCAGTTGGTAAGCACCTCCACCTACAATCATAAGGTCCTGGGTTCGAGTCATGTTGGAGGGGAAGTGTGAAAATAATATATATCCTCCTAATTTGGGAGGGGTTTAGAAAAGAAAAAAAAAAAGTCACTTAACTTCTTTAAATTATATCTATTGTTATATAAATAGAGATGAAAAAAATGAATGACAAAAGACAAAAAAAGAGGTACCAAGTATTTATTTACTTTCTTTATAGTAGCTTTTTTTATATGTGGGTTAGGAAGACAACAGACACGTAGCAGGCAGGCTGAAAGAAGGATCGAGCCAGAAGCCATCTCGTGGTGACAACTAACCAAGTAAGTGTCAGAACGAGTACGATAGATGAACAAAGGCATGACTTACCATCGTTTTAGAACATGAAAATTATCACATAACTAAGATTTCCTCCTCTAAATCACAAACTAAAAGAAGTGAATTAATTCAATAATTATTTCTGATAGTTATGACGGCCTGGATTTGAAGATTAGCGAGCATACATAAGCAACTGCTCAACTAAGATCGTATCGTATTTTTAATCTTAAGGGTTTCAAGTAAAGTATATGATTATTTTTAATATATATACATTTATATATTTAAATCTTTTTTGTCGAAGTTAACAAGATCCGGTGATCCCTCTTGTACGAGCATAGGTCCGTCTCTGGTCAAATATTATAAGGATATTTGAATTAGCTTAAGTACTTATTAGCTTTAAGTACTTTTCTAATTTTTGTGGTGTTTGATAATAATAAAAAAATACTTAAAAATTCTTATTTTTAGACATAAATAATACAAAAATAAACCAAATATCAAAAGTTAGATATTACCAACTTATAACTTTAAGATTTTAAACTACTTTTTAACATCCAATCCAAATACCCTCTAACTTAACCTACCAAATTTTTGAAACAAGAAGTAGGGGATAAGTATTATTTTCTTCAAACCCATATCAATGTTTAAAAATGAAGAAAAATGAAAAATAGGTGTTTCACGTGAAGTCATCCAAGGACTTGTGTTCGCTGAAAAGTATTGTCGTCCTTGATACATACAAATAATATATGGTATTCTTGTTTTGGGTAGATGACCACTGTGGGCCAAATTCATTACTCCAATAATTTCTTGTCTTTGCCCTCTCACCTCAGATAACCAAAGACACCATCTCTTACACCTACCACCCTGTTTCCAATCTTTCTTCTCTGAGCAAAAAGATCCAATTTTGAACCAAGAAAACCATGGATCTGCCACCAGAAGAGCTTCAACACTTAAGTTTACCCTCAATTTTGAAGGAATCAATTGCCATACCAAAGAGATCTCCACAAACTTTTTACCGTATTACTCTCAGCTTAATCTTGCCACTCTCTTTTGCAATCTTGGCTCATTCCCTTTTCACTCATCCAATTCTTGATCAGCTCCGTGAAAATCCAAAATCTTCTCACGCTTCTCAATGGACCAAACTCCTCTTCTTCCAATTCTGCTACTTGGTTTTTCTCTTGGCTTTTTCTCTCCTTTCAACTGCTGCTGTTGTTTTCACTGTCGCCTCACTTTACACTTCAAAGCAAGTATCTTTCTCCTCTATAATCACTGCTATTCCTAGCATCTTGCGACGTCTGTTCATAACTTTTATATGGGTTTTTCTATCCATGCTTGTTTACAACGCTGTCTTGTCCTTTTTCATTGTGCTCATGTTAATTGTCTTTGAGAGCAAGAACAGTGTAACTCTGTTTCTCATCTCTGTTTTTGTCCTCTCTGTTTTCTTCCTCATAGTGCATGTTTATTTAAGTGCCTTATGGCATCTTGCTAGTGTTGTTACTGTTCTTGAACCAATCCAAGGTCTTGGAGCTCTAAAGAAAAGTTATGAGTTATTAAAAGGAAAGATGAGGATTGCAGCTGTAATGGTTTTAGGATATTTGGTTATATTTGGTCTAACTAGCAGTGCTTTTAGTGCAATTGTTGTAGATGGTGGTGCACATGAGGCTGGTTACAGTGTGTTTGCTAGGATTTTGATTGGTGGGATCTTGATTGGTGTGCTTGTGGTTGTGATTTTGGTGGGGCTTTTGGTTCAAAGCTTGTTTTACTATGTGTGTAAGAGTTATCATAATGAAAGGATTGATAAGAGTGCTTTGTATAGTCATCTTGGTGGGTATTTGGGTGAGTATTATGAGCCTCTCAAAGGGAACATGCAAATTGATGATAGCTTGGAGGTGGAGATGAAAGGTGGAGAAAATGCTTGATTTATGAGTTTGTGATGGTGTTGAGATATTGCAAATTTAATAAGTTTCAGCACTTCATTTTCTTGCATCTTTAATCTTATGTGTTTTGTAATGAAATGAAAAACAAGTATAATAATGAGATGCTGCCTGTTGTTGTTTACTTCTGTACGTACACTTTACCCTTACACTTGGTTTGTTATTGTTGTAGACACTGCAAATGTATTGTATATTAGCTTAAATTGATAGTTTTGTCTGTGTTGTTATGCTTTCATTTTAAGTGTACTCATTTGATTATTATGCATAACTATAATTTCTTTCTGCTTAACACGGTAAGTGAAATCTTTATGTATGTTATACTTACTTGGGGTTTGCAGCAGGGGATTCTTTGTTCCCTTAATCTTGATTTGTGCTGAATGTTTGTTTGCTTTGTTACATGTGATATTGGAATGAGGCATTAGTAAAAAATACTGCTTCTTGTCGGCAATTTCTTTTGACAGAGAGAATTTGAGAAGGATCACATGTATTACTAAATTGATTTATATCCTTATGCTCTAGATCATGTTTAAAATGGCAAATATTTTTTGGTCATAGAAATCACAAACCTATTAATAAATTGTCAAAGCTTTTAATTGCTAGCTAAATTCGTTTGGAGAATAATTACTCTACAAATTTTGTTTGGCTATAGCGTGCTTAATGTTAAAAGAAATTGGTCCTAATTGTTCTTTTTACAAGTTATTTCTTCTAAATCAAACGTCCTACTTTGGAAAGCATAACATGGGAAAGATTAGAGGAAAACATAATATGGGAAAGATATTCGCTAGCTAATGGAGATGGTGAAAAGTGGATGAACATTTATAGTAAATTTTTACTTAGTGACGTATATCAAAGGCGGAACGAGAGCGAATTTAGTGGATTCAACTAATTAAATTTTTTGCATTCAACTCGAATTATTTATAGATATACAAATAAAAGATGTTACATATATTATAATTATAATTAATTCATATTTATTTTAAACCTATCGACTCTGAATCTTAGCCTATATCTCATTTGGGCAGTTGACAGGAAACAATAAGTTAATGCACACAGTGGTATACTGTTAAAATACTATGGGTACCTACTTTCTCAAAGTAATTCAATATTGTTAGGCTATGATATTGTAGGGATTTGATTGTTGATGCATGCTATCACGTTGTTAACGTCTAACTCTAGAACGACAATGTGCATTAAATATCTATAGGATCTCAAATTGTGAAGCAATAATTGGTTGGCCTTTAATATTGTTAACCTAATTCTAGCTAGAAAATTCTTTATACTTGTAGTGGTCTTCCTCCCTATCCTTTTCTCTTCCCTATTAGCTGTCATTTTGTTATAGTAAGTTATGTTCGACCAAAAAGTGTTAAGCCCTTTTTAGTAAAATCAATTTAATGAATGGATAAGGAATAAATCTTAGTCAAATATAATTAACTTTAGATTAACGAATGATAAGTAAGAAAAGTTGAGTAAGGTTAAGCTCATGAACTCACTAAGATAATGAAAAAAATTTAATTTATATGATGAACTTACATTCATTTTCGACATCGTTGCTCCATAATGTAAAATAAAAAAGAAAGAAAGAATTCCCCATTGATGACCACGTGGTGTGTCTTTATTTATTCCATAACGATGGCTACAGAAAATGAATAGCAAGATCTTGAACATGCTCTCATTTTTAAGATGGATTCTCCAATTCCCCTCCCCTGTTAGTGAAGAAGTGTGTGATTTTGGAAAGTCTCCCCTCCGTTTTTGTTCTCTCACCTAGTATATATACTAGGTATTCTCATTTACATAACGGTCATTAGCCAGAGTACCTAAGTCATTTAACTGTATTACAGGTTGACTCTTTGAAATATCGTAGCATCCAATTCACCGTACAAGCACTCTGAGTAAACGACCTCAGCCGTGACCGAGATGCTTGTCGCTATAACGTTGTATGAATACGGCGTCGACCAAAGTGACTTTTTGTCGTTCCTCTTCACGCAGATTATTGTTTGGTCAGATTTTGAACCATATAATTAGTCCATCCACCTATTGGGGTCGTCTTTTGGCGAGCTCGATGGGTAGACTCTGTCGATACGAAAGTTGTGAGAAATCTGAGCTTTGAGCGATAGGCAGTACCTTATGGCGAAGTAGCGACGTGACATTTTGAAAGTTGCATCAGACCGTCATGTCAGTTCAAAATGTAATTAAACTCCTCATACGGCGCACGTTTTCTATGCGTTGCGTCATTTCTCGGGTCCTTCCGTTATTTTCAACAAATTGCGGCATTTGGTTTCCCCACCCAGAGTACTCGTATCCCTATAAATAGGGAAGAGTTCCCCCTTCGAATGCAGTGTCCCCAAATCGTTCACATGAAAACCTTAAGGCATTCCTTTTTCTTCTCCAATCCCTCATATTTCTTTTTCTGCTAACAGTTTTTGTGGTTGTTACCTTCATTTCTTTACATTCCCGATCTGTGCAATCAACCAATGAGATGGCTGGTGCATCGTCCAACCCTGATAGAGTCATTGGTGTATCGTGCAACCCTGATAGAGCTGTTGGTGCCCCGGCACCGAAAAATGATATACCTCCACTCGAAGAGAGAGTGGCTATGGTGGAGGATGAAAGTTTTTCGATAGTGGATGAAGTGGTCCCCCACCTAGGGAAGACAAGGACTGACTTCAAGAGCCCTAATGTGGATAAGTTTGAACCTGTTATTTCTATGATGGATGCCGCGACGCTCACTGTGTTTAAAGCCAAATGGAGAATCCCTGATCACATTGAACTGGTTTCGGAGGGTCGCGACATAGTGCATATACACCGCCCGGGTTACTGCACGTTTTACATATATCCATTTGTCATTGGATACACGCTTCCCCTTCCTTCCTTGGCGGTGGACTTCTGCCGCTTCTACGAGGTGTGTCCGGCTCAACTCTCTCCGTACGTGTACAAACTCTTCCTTATGCTTATCAAGTACGAGAAGTTGGCCGATCGAGAAATTTCTCTACAACACATGCTTTACCTCTTCGTCCACCGTTTTTATAAGGGCACGATGATTCACCTTCATCACCGAGGAACCAAGGTTTTGGTGGTGAAAATGGATGACAAGGCCAATCGCCGCTTCTGGGAGAACTTCTTCTATGTTCGAACAGATCATGTGGTATCGAGCCCCGCGGGGTTTCCTGAGGTGTGAATTTTCACCAGTAGGTCTTCCTTTCTTTTTATTATTGTTATTTTTTAAATGGTTGTTGGTCGTCTCCCCTTGGTGGTTTCGTCGAGTGTTTTTTGTTTTAGCATCCGAGAGAGTACCTTCTCCGCAAGTTGCTAATATTCGAGAGTGGGTGAGCTCAATTCTGCCCCACACGATGGCGATTCACGAATGGGCACCTTTACACAAGAGGTTTGGCCGTAAACCTTCCACTGGTGAGTCGGCTTGTTTCGGCCTTAGTTGATTTGTTCTTCGCTCCGTATTTTTCTTTACCTTATATCTTTGTTTGGTCGAATTTCTCTTATTGGCAGGTCGGAGAGGAGCGAGAACGGCGAGGTCTCCTGTCTTTGCTTTCTGTCAGCCGACTTCTTCTGCCAGGTCCGTACAAATGGTAGCTGTGGATGAGGGCGTCCAAAGTCTTGCTATTCTGCGGACCGCATCCGCGTCCAAACCTGTTCATTTGGAGACTGCTCTTCGGCCGGACACTCCGGTGGACGAACCTTCTCATGATGGTGGCGAAGAGGCCCCGTCAAAGAGGCGAAAGATAATGTTGGAGGGGGCATCTTTGATTGAAACGCCCTCGGGGGTTGACCTTGTTTCGGTGGTGTATGAAGTCGGCGGTGATACCAGCCTTGGTGTGGAGGCGATGCCTATTTCAGGCGTGGAAGAGGCTGTCGTGGCAGGGGGACAGAGTTCGGAGTCCGTTGCGGTTGTTCCGAGCGGTCCATCGACGTCTCGACAGGGCTGTGCCCCCTCTTCGACTAATGAGAGGTTGAAGGGCGTAGTGGTAAATGATTATGAATCTAATTATGATATTGAACCTAAGGACATGAGGATGTTTGAAGAAGGTTTTACCAGGGTCGATGTGAGGGCGGAAGGTCCTTCCCGTGTGATTGAAGTCCTATCGGACTTTAACCTGTTGGAGGACACGGTGGACTTGGTGCCCCAATTTGACCTTCTGTGCTCCGCCACCGAAATCAGGTCTCTTCGGGAGATTAGTGATGACGGTTTGTCACGCGGTGTGGCCGGGATGTCTTTGAGGGAGAGTTTGCTTTTGCTATTTTCTTTATTTTGTGCCGTTCGCTTCGTTGATTCTCTTTTTTTTTCCTCCTTAGACTTCCATGCTTGAGATCGAAAGTGCTCGTCGGGCTGAAATGCGGGACGATATTTTTTTGAAAATGGCCACGAAGTATCGCCGGTATCGCAATAGGTGTCGTGAGATGCACGCGCAACTTAGGGCGGGCAATAATACTCAATCCCTCAGAGAGGAGTTAGAAAAGAAGGACGAGGATCTGGCGCAGTCTATCCGCAGATGTAGCGAGCTCAAGGGGCTGCTTATGGTCAAAGATGAGGAGCTCGAGGTGGGCAAAGAGATTGCGGCGGAATGCGAGGATCTTCAGGCGAAGGTGTTGTCATTGCGAGCTGAGCTTGAGCAGAATGCCACTAGAGTTGCCAATATAAGAGTAGAGTTGACAGAGACGGTGGCTGAGTTAGAAATAAAGGTGTCTGAGTTAGAGAGGGTCGAGGTAGCCTGACTGGCTGCTTTGGTAAGGGAAGCGGCGCTAAAAAACACTATCCGTGTCCTCAGGTCTAAACGGGAAGCCGAGAGGGCGACGTCCACACTGAGGGAGGCAAGGCTTGAGGAGCGGATCAGTGAGCTCGAGCGGGATTCCTCGAACCTGGGAGACGAAGTTGTGGCTCTCGAGGCCGAGAAGGTGCAATTGTTGGCTGAGGCTCCCTCTCAAGATTATAACTTGTTATGAGTTCGAGCGAGGTCGAAATTTGGCTTGTTGATACGAACAAGGTCGAATTTTATTTTTACTTCGCGATGGCCGGAGGCCGTAAGGGTATAAATTCGAGCAAGGTCGAATTATAATACGTTATGAGTTCGAGCGAGGTCAAACTTTGGCTTGTTGATTTGAAAAAGGTCAAATTTTATTTTTGCTTGGCAATGTGCGGGATCGGTGGAGTGGTAAGAATGTTGCATGCCGCCTTGATTTTATTGGAGAATATTACTCGTTGCAGTATGTTTATGCATGTGTCGTGGTGAGTCCCAGTTTATCTAAGCTTGCTTTCGTTGGAGAATATCATGTGTTGATGCATAGTTTATGTATGCATCCGGGTGAGTCCCAATCTATCTAGTCCTTTCATTGCTCGTCTTGGAGAGACCGTTTACGGGATGTGTAATTAACATATTGCTTGGGCTTCTGGGCACCGTGGGGCTCGATTAATTTGAACAAAGTTTGATCGTGACTCGTAGTATTTAGTCAACAGAATTGGTGTAGTATCGCCATGGCAATTTTAGGGGCAAGCTTTTCATGTTCATGTTCTGCTTTTATTGGGGAGACTATATGTTCCATGGGCTTACCACCCAGTTCCAGGGTATGGAGATTGTTTCTTAATGATGCCAACCTGTTCTAAGTCGTTTTTCTCTTATTCGTAGTATGGTGCGGTGTGGGGGGTTTTCTCGATTTGCCATTTGCCGTAGGGAGGAACTTAAAGCATGTATGCCGGCTAGCCTTCATTCGCGTATTTTGGAGGATGTCCTTGTTATCTGTTTCACTTCTCTCTTTTTTTTTAAAAAGGAATAGCGGGTTAGAAGTACATGGAATTATCTGTTACCTTAATCGGTTGTTCAGTTGATGAATGAGGGGGGATTGGCCACGTTTCCCTCAACGGTTGTGCTCTTTGGACCTGGGAAGTTCCCTCGTTCGGCAATGAACAAGGGATCGCACCGCATGGGCGGCTTGCCTTGTTCTGTATTCTTGTACTAGTTTTTGGCCTGATGTCAGCTTCGACTTTGCGCTCAGCCTCATCACTGGTTGAGCTTTGGCATCTCGTGGGTGGACGACCCATCCCCCCCATTAGGGTCTCGAGTTCGAGTCCCAATTCGTCTTAGTCCCGGACGCGCAAAGATAGCAGAAATGTAAAGTCATAGCACAGACATGCAGACGAGGAGTATGTTAGTGAGTAAATTACACAACAAACATTGTATCGTATAGTAGGAGGGAAGGTGATATGTGCAGGATGTATGAGGTGTTGGATACTAACATAGAAATTGATGGACGCTTTTGGTATGCGTAGTTGTAGTTCAACTACGATGGCTCGTGTTCACAATGCATCAGGGCTGCTGTTGTGGCGTAGCGTGGTTTTCGTGTGTAAACAAGGCATATCTCCGTTTTCACGTAAGGATTTATCCTTGGTTGGTTTGGCAGTTTTGGGGGTTTACTGACCAGTTTTACAAGTCGACATTCGTAATAAAAGGGTGAACCTTCACTGAATGGAGATAGAGCTAAGAACATGTTTGGATCTAGAGGGAACTAAGGCTTTGGCTAGAAAATTCCCAGACGGTGCCAAATTGTTCGACCAAAAAGTGTTAATCCCTTTTCAATTAAACCAATTTAATGAATGGACAAGGACTAAATCCTAGCCAAAGATAATTAACTCTAGATTAATGAATGATAAGTAAGAAAAGTTGAGTCAGGTTAAGCTCATGAACTCATTAAGATAATGGAAAAAAATTAATGTATATGATGAGCTTACATTCATTCTCGACATCGTTGCTCCACAATAAAAATGAAGAAGAAAGAAAGAATTCCCCATTAATGACTACGGGGTATGCCTTTTATTCCATAACGATGACTACAGAAAATGAATAGCAAGATCCTGAACCTTCTCTCATTTTTTAGATGGATTCTCCAATTCCCCTACCCTGTTAGTGAAAAAGTGTGTGATTTTGGAAAGTCTCCCATCCGTTTTTGTTCTCTTACCTAGTATATATACTAGGTTTTATCATTTACACAACTGTCATTAGTCAGAGTACCTAAGTCATTTAACTGTATCACAGGTTGACTCTCTGAAATGCCGTAGCATCTAATTCACCGTACAAGCATTCTGAGTACACGACCTCAGCCGTGGGCTATAGCGTTACATGAATACGACTTTGACCAAAGTGAATTTTTACCATTCCTCATCGCGCAGATTCTTGTTTGGTCAGATTTTGACCCATACAAGTTACCCTCAACTAACTCATGAAAACAAAACGGATAATGTTTTGGTAAATATTTACCACATTGAAATGTCTACACTAAATCAATGTAATTTATCATAATATAGTGTATTTATTTATTGGGGTTGGGGGTGAGGGGTAAATACATATTATTTAGGTATAGTTAAATAAAAAAGTGTATATAAAATCCAAGGAGGATGTAGAGTGGTGGTACCGGGTTATTTAAACCTAGTATTTTCGACGCGGATCATAAACTTATGTCATTATATGTAAAGTAAACTGAAATTACAAAAATTATGAATCCTTAATTTCAACGTCTCTGTGCTCTCTCTCTCTAATTTCTCTGTCATCTCATCTCTCTAAAGTCCCTATCACCGGACCTCCGTCGACTATCGGACCAGGTCCCCACCCCACCCTACCACACTCCACCCCTATCTTTTTTTCCTCTCTTTCTCTTTCCTGCTTTCTTCTTCTTTCCTGTTACTTCCCCTTTCTTTCTTGTTCTTCTTGTCTTCTTGCCCCCACCCCTTGTCTTCTTGCCCCTACCCCCTTCTTGTCTTCGAGATTCACAGAATTTATTCTCTGGATTGTAAGATCAGATCCAACATGATTCTTTTTTTCTTTTCTCTTTCTGATCCTATTAAGAAGGAATTAATTGAAGTAGAGACGGTATATTTTTTAAACTGTATTTAATTCACTGTGAATATGAGGAAATTGTTTAATTCACTATGAATATTTGCTTTCAAATTTCACTTGCTTTCAAGATTTGAAATCTCCCCTTCTCTTTTACATTATTTTTACTAATTCTGCAATATTTGTTTGTTCATAAACTAGCACCTTCAAATTCGCTTTTTTTTTTCTTTGCGTTTCATTGCAACGGCTGGGCATCACCAGTGGTAGCGGTGATAATCCCCCTATTTGTTTGGCCTCGTGGTATTTTGTGTGTATTTTAGGTTAGGGCTGGTGCATTTGGGCGGCGAGCGAAACGTGCACGTGAAAACAATGAAGAACAACCCGAGTATCAGCAAGGGACGACAGAAGTTGGATACGAACGAGCTAGGCAGACGCAATAAAGTCGAGTATACTAAGACAATTCCCAGGTTATACTCACGGGAGTTGGTGCCTCTCGTTTGCCTATTTCCCTTTATTGTGTTAGTAGAATTGCTATCCTTTTAGTTCTTATTAGTTGAGTCACCGTATTAGGGCGCCTACAGTGGCATTTTATCTTATTCTAGTTTGTAATATGGGGTCTGTTAGTGATTCCCCCTAGTCCGGCGGAGTTATAATGGCTGTAGTCTGGGATAGTTGAGTGAGTTCATGTCCTCGGGGCGTGCGGGGGGTGGGTCGGGAGGTAGGGCGGGGGAAAGGAGGTGGATTGGGATGCAAGGGAGGTAAAGGGAACAAGGGTGTCCATCGGTTAAGCATTGGGTCATAGAACGTAGGTTCATTGACAGGTAAGTCTATAGAGTTTGTGAAGATCCTTAAGAAGAGGAGGGTCAATAAAGCGTGTGTCCAGGAGACAAGGTGGGCAGGGTCGAGTGCGAGGGACGCGGATGGGTATAAACTTTGGAACTCTGGAACCCAGAAGGGTAAGAATAGAGTGGGTATTTTGGTGGATAGGGAAGTTAGAGAGTATGTGGTTGAGGTTAGACGAGTGAATGATAGATTGATGATTATTAAGTTGGTGGTTGGACAGTGCACCGTAAACATTATTAGTGTCTATGTGCCACATGTGAGCCTAGATGAGGAGGTTAAACAGAGCTTTTGGGAGAGGTTGGATGAGATTATATGCCAGGTACCACCTAATGAGAAGTTATTCATAGGAGGGGATTTCAATGGTTATATTGGGTCGACAGCAGGTGTGTATGACAAAGTGCATGGAGGCTTCGGTTTTGGGGAGAGGAACAGAGGAGGAACCTCGTTACTGGACTTTGCTAAGTCTTTTGGGTTGGTGATTGCTAACTCATGCTTTCCGAAGAGGGAGGAGCATTTGGTTACGTTTCAAAATGTGGTGGCGAAGACTCAGATTGACTATCTCCTTCTCAGGAGGCGTAACAGAGGGTTGTGCAAGGACTGCAAGGTGATCCCAAGTGAGATACTCGTGACGCGACATAGGCTCTTGGTGATGGACGTTGGTATTATGTTGAAGAGGAGGAAGATGTCTGCTCGAGGAAGAACGAGAATCAGGTGGGGAGCCTTAACTAAGGACAAATCTCAAGAGTTGGAAGGGAAGTTGTCGGTTCTGGGCGTCACACCTCCTTTTTTACACACCTAACCCTAAGGGTAAATGTATAAGGGAGTTTTTCCATTTAAAGTGATATTATTCGAAATGGGATTATTTATTTATTAAAAAATTCAGAGTCGCCACTTAGGAGATTTCTGGTGTCCCAAGTCACCGGTTTGAATCCCAAATCGAGGAAAAGGTTTGACTCTGTTTAACAGTCGCGAACCAGAAATCCGGGTAAGGAATTTTGTTAACCTGGGAGAAGGTGTTAGGCATTCCCGAGTTTCATGGTTCTAGCACGGTCGCCCAACTGCTATATTTGGCTAAATTTTGATTTTTATATATCTTAAACCTACAGTGCAATTTTAAAATTATTTACCATTTTGTAGCAATTATTATTTTATTTAAGAAAATGAACGCTGTTTAAGAACGTGTTTTCGGATCACGTCACATGAAATGCACCTGGATCCTCGACACATTCCTATTCAACGTTTTTGGATTTAGATTTGGGTCGCATGAAATGCACACCCGTATTTAGGAATGTAATTTTATTAAAATCGCGTCTAAAGAGTCTAGCGTATTGTTATCTTTTGGGAAAGCCGTGAAATTTGCTAAACGGCCCGTCCCGAATTTCTAAGTAATTTTATGAAATAATTAATGAGGGACCCACAATTTGTATATTTGTTTGGCGAGGCTCGTCTCATATTATTATTAAAAGTCCGTCCTAAAGCAAACTATAATTTTCTATTTAATTTTTGTCTCTAAAAGCCAATTAACTTATAATTATAAATTCGGGCCCCGAATTCAAGTCCAAATTCAAACAAAAGGGAAGAGCCTTTTAGCTTGAACCCGCTACCTAATTCGAAACCGAAACTTACATTTGCGAGTTAATTTTCTATTTACCTATGTAATTTAAAAGTTACTTATAATAAATTTAGGCTTACAAGTGGCCCAATTCCTATAATACCCTAAAAAATTTTAATTGGGCTCATGACTGGCCCAACGTAGGCGGAAGGCAGGCCCAGGCGTCTAAACCAATATCAAACCCATATAGTGACAATGAAAGAGCATATTTCAACTTTAAAACCAATTAAGAAATTTTACAAAAAAACAAATCCTTAAGCAATTTGCTAACTAACAAGCTTTAATCAATCAGTTTCAAATAATTGGATCATTTTAGATAACAACAATAGAGTTTTGATTCCTGATTTTAAATTGACCTATGATAATATGGATATCTATTCCCAAACTAATTCAGAATTATCATTATTAAACACAAGTGTCGTGACCTGGATTAAAATATCAGTTAGTAAAATAAGTGAAGACTAAATATCATGAAATCATTTGTTGTTTTGACCAATTTCTGATTTTAAAATCACACTGCTCAATCACGAAACTAAACTACCAAATGTCTAACAAACGGTCATTAGTTTAAAATTCCTAACGGTCCCTTTATTTGATCAGAAAAAGCTGCATTATTGAAGACAACTATTTGAAGCTCAAAGCCATTTTTAAAACTGCTTTATAACTACTGAAAATGAATTTGACATTTAGCTAAAAATACAAAATTGAAGGTAATAGATATACAGTCCAGCTATAACAGTCCCATTAGTCAAAATTCATTATTATTACAAATCAACACTAAACTATATTTAACAACTCACAAATAAGCTAATATATCTAATATTCTACACATCATTCAAATGAAAACACTTAGTGAAGCAGAGAATATGATATTATAATTCATTTCTGGTTCCAACAGCTACACCAAGGAATGCTGAAATGTGTACCTGGATTTAAATCACAGCACGAGGAAAACAGGAATCAGCAGGAGCAGATTAACAACAACAACAGTTTTAATACTTAAAGTAGCCCAGAAAATAGAATGATCAGCCCAGAAAATAACCATAGATGACAGCACTGATTATTGATCCAAAACAAGCTTAAACGAGACCAAAACAACCAAAATTGAACCAGTAAACCTCAACAAATTTCAGCAGAACAGAACTTAGGCTAGAAGATGCAAATCAGAAGCTGAAGCTCGAAATTAACTGGAAAATTTCAATGAAACAGTGTTTTTTTTTGGTTTTCTACTGATTTTTCTATTATTTTTTGGATTTTTTTTAATATAAGACTAAGATCTAGAAGAAGATTTTTGAATTTTCTAAGATTTGAAATTCAAATTATGGATCAGATCTATTGAGAGGATTGTTTTGGGGGGGAATTAGGAGGCTGAAACTTGCAAATCAAGACAAGGTGCATGCCTTTTATGGGCCTAAGAGAGGGAATCCCTCAAACTTTGGTTTCTTACATATTAGTCCCTCCTTTACTTGACTTGTTTCTAAAGTTAATACCTTATTTTCTTTTAATTTCAATTTAGAACCCCATCTAGAAGGTACTAGAGGGTTCTAATACTGATTTTCTACCCTTAAAATTCCTAAACTACCCTTGCCTGATTTACAAAATTACCAAATCTAATAAAACTATCCTTTTTCCCATGCCTAAACTACCCTTAAAACCCCCAGGAATTACCAACCATACCAACTTCCAAATTACAAAAACTAATTAATCAAAATATTCCAGCATTAACCAAACACCTAAAACACTCCTGAAATACCCTGAAATTTCTAATCTTATCTCATACTAACATTAAAACCTCGATTAACTATGGTTAAGAAATTTTAAACATTTAAAATTAGAATCAGATTCAAATCCTAGTCCAAACTAATTTGATGAATTTCAAATTACCAATCAATAATCAAAATTATTACAAAATCAAAGTGAAATTGGAATACTAGTCACTACTCAAAACCAATCAGCATATTCAAGCAAATAGAGATTAATCAATTTTAAACTCAATCAGAAACTCCAACTTAAAAATCATGCTACACCTTACTGGTTTAAAGAATGTAAAAGAAACCCTAATTAATTATTCAAGCTTATGAGAAAAGACTAAACAAAACAAATAGCATGATGAACAGTGAACAAAATTAGAAGACTAAAAGAAGAGAAATTTTACTGATTAGTAATCTTCCACTTGGTTAATCTCGAATTGGTTTTCCAATTAGTGTTATAAGTTTATTTTGTTCAAAACAAACACATAACACTAATCAAAAACCCACAGAGACGCTTGAAATTCTTTTGAAGACTCCAAACCTTAGATTTGACATTCGAGCCTTTTTACTCAGATTCGAGAGATTTTGGGCAGGTATTAGTGATGAGGGAGGTCTGGGGGTTGTGTGGTGTGAATTTGGGCCAGTTTGGACAAAGTCACAACTTGGCCGAAAAGTTTAAATTCAAGATTCGACGGCTTCGGCTATGATTCGAAGAAAACCAAGGGCAGATATGGAATGAGGAGATGAAGCAGAAGAGGTGGTGTAATTTTGGGGTAATTTGGAGCTTCGCCGGCGGCGGCGGCGGCGGCGACGGCGACGATTTCCGGCCGGCGGCGGACGGCAGAATAGGGCGGAGATAGGGTGGGGTGACGACGGTTATGAGTTTGTGCGAGGAAGGTGTAAAATATTTTTAGGGTTTGGTATTTTTTCAGACACTCTTATTTAATTACCTGGGGTTAATGAGGGCCGTCAGATGGAAGTTAATGAAGGGCCACGATTACCTTTGATTTTTTAAACACAAAAACGACGTAGTTTGGTCATGGTACTACGTCATTTCAATTGCTTCTTGGACTGATGCTGGATTTGGGTTGTCTGGGTGTGATACATTGGGCCTGGGTCATGGGAAGGGAATTAATTCCCTTGGGCTGGGGTTATTGGGCCCAAATGAGCAGCCATTTTTTGTTCTTGTTCATTTTTTCTCTTTTACTTCTTTTATCTATTTTTGTATTTTGTTTTCCACTTTGTAATTTTGTATTTATTTTTTCTAATTTTGTAAACAAAAAAATAAAAAATAAAGTCCTAATATATATTTCAAATTAAACTAATTAACTCCTAAAACTATTTCGTGACAGATTAGCAATTAAAACAATTAAAATGCAAAAGTGAACTATTTTTGTGATTTTCTTGTTTTGTTCTAAAACAAATTAACATCTAATTAATACTAAAATGTGAAATTAAATCCCTAAATGCAAGTGCATATTTTTTGTATTTTTCATGTGAATAAAATACAATCAATTAACACAAAATTTAACAAAATTCACAAAAAATTGTAAAATAATAAAGAAAATTATTTTATTTGAAACTTCTGGGATAATTTACTTGGGGCAAAAATCACGTGCTCACAGCTGTCCCTCTTTGTCCGGAAACACGAAGAGTTTTCGTGCAAAGACAAGTGAGCGAAAATAAGCGATTTTTGCCCGTTTGCATATTCCTTGTGAAGCATTTTGAAAGAGTTGACCTCACCCTGCATCAGAGGCTGCCTACATATCCCGGGCTAAACAGGAATCAGGTCAGTGTAGTTCAGGAAGATTTGGTAGCCGGGACTGCCAAGAGCTGTGATTGTCACTGCTGTTGCTGCTGCTACTGCTTGCTGACCTCCTTATTACACCAAAAGGAAAATCAAAGCTAAGCTAGCTATGCCTTTCAACTATGAGTTACAAGATTCCTATCTATAATTCTCTTGATCTTGAGTCTTGGCTGATTTTGTTGTGGACTCTGATCTGAATCTTGATGCTCGTAAGTTGTAGGTGTTTACTTCTTTATGCAGCATTGGGTCAAGACAGGATCAGCGGAGCTTGTGACTTCAATCAGGTTTTGAGCAATCCGCACCCTTACTTGCTTCACGTTTGAATTCATTTATTTTGTTCTTTTCTTCTTTTATTGATTCTGAATTGAGATTTATTCCATTGGTCGTCTCGCACCTTGTGTCTTGAGATCAACCTGCTTAAGCTACCAAAACAAACAAACGAACGAAATTTTCTGCCCCAGTTTTCACTAGAAAAATTTTGTGAGTTAGTTGTGACACATATCTAAGCAATTAAATCAGGATTGTGTATCTCTGTGAATGAATCCAGGTTATGCTAGAAGATGACCGGGTTATGCCGAAAAAAGAAAAGGGGTCTCGGGTTATGTCGGGACTTAGAAAGAAACAGCTCCTTGGGTTATGCCAGGGAGATCCTCGGGTTATGCCGGGATTTAGAAATAAAAATCTCCTTGGGTTATCCTAGGGAGATCCTCGGGTTATGCCGGGATTTGGAAAGAAAAAGCCCCTTAGGTTATGTCAGGGGGGTCCTCGGGTTATGCCGGGATTTGGAAAGAAAAAGCTCCTTGGGTTATGCCAGGGAGATCCTCGGGTTATGCCGGGATTTGAAAAGAAAAAGCCCCTTGGGTTATGCCAAGGGGGGGATCCTCGGGTTATGTTGGGATTTGGAAAGAAAAAGCTCCTTGGGTTATGCCAGGGAGATCCTCGGGTTATGCCGGGATTTCGGAAGAAAAGGCTCCTTGGGTTATGCCGGGATTTGGAAAAAAAAAAGCCCCTTGGGTTATGCCAAGGGGGGATCCTCGGGTTATGTTGGAATTTGGAAAGAAAAAGCTCATTGGGTTATGCCAGGGAGATCCTCGAGTTATACCGGGATTTGAAAAGAAAAAGCCCCTTGGGTTATGCGGGAGGGGGGAGGGGGAGGGGGAGGAATCCTCGGGTTATGCCGGGATTTGGAAAGAAAAATCCCCTTGGGTTAATCCAAGGGGGTCCTCGGGTTATGCCGGGATTTGGAAAGAAAAGGCTCCTTGGGTTATGACACGGAGATCCTCGGTTTTTGGCCAGGATTTGGACAGAAAATGCTCCTTGGGTTATGCCAGGGAGGTCCATGGGTTATGCCAGGATTTAGAAAGAAAAGGCTCCTTGGGTTATGCCAGGGAGGTCTACGGGTTATGCTGGGATAAAAGAAAAGCGTCCCTGGGTTATGCCAGGAGGGTTCACGGGTTATGCCAGGATTTGGAAAGAAAAAGTTCGTTGGGTTATGCCAGGGGGATCCTCGGGTTATGCCGGGATTGGAAAGAAAAAGCCCCTTGGGTTATGCCAAGGGGGATCCTCGGGTTATGCCGGGATTTGGAAAGAAAAAGCTCCTTGGGTTATGCCAGGGAGATCCTCGGGTTATGCTGGGATTTGGAAAGAAAAGGCTTCTTGGGTTATGCCAGGGAGATCCTCGGGTTATGCCGAGATTTGGAAAGAAAAATCCCCTTGGGTTATGCCAAGGGGGGATCCTCGGGTTATGCCAGGATTTGGAAAGAAAAAGCTCCTTGGGTTATGCCAGGGAGATCCTCGGGTTATGCCGGGATTCGGAAAGAAAAAGCCCCTTAGGTTATGCTAGGGGGGTCCTCGGGTTATGCCGGGATTTGGAAAGAAAAGGCTCATTGGGTTATGCCACGGAGATCCTCGGTTTTTGGTCGGGATTTGGACAGAAAATGCTCCTTGGGTTATGCCAGGGAGGTCCACGGGTTATGCCGGGATTTAGAAAGAAAAGGCTCCTTGGGTTATGCCAGGGAAGTCCACGGGTTATGCCGGGATAAAAGAAAAGGGTCCTTGGGTTATGCGACGGAGATCCTCGGTTTTTGGCCGGGATTTGAACAGAAAAAGCTCCTTGGGTTATGCCAGGGAGATCCTCTAGTTATGCTGGGATTTGGAAAGAAAACGCTCCCTGGGTTATGCCAGGGAGATGCTCGATTTTTTGGCCGGTATTTGGAAAGAAAAAGCTCATTGGGTTATGCCAGGGAGATCCTCGAGTTATGCCGGGATTTGGAAAGAAAACGCTCCTTGGGTTATGCTAGGGAGATCCTCGGTTTTTGGCCGGGATTTGAAAGAAAGGTCTGTGCTACTATGATTTGTTTTTCTTTTTGGGTTTTCATTTTTATTTCTTTCTTCTTCTTCTTTTTCTCCTTCTTTTCTTTTCTTTTAAATTTTCTTTTCCATTTAGTAAGACGCATAAAAGAATTTGGGGAAACTTCCTTTTGGTCGTTTCCTGTTGTAAAGTTGTTTCAGCGCTTGCGCATTTCATTTCTTTTCGGTCGCACCTGCTTCTTGCACGGTTGCTCTGAATAAGACCTGTTTTCAACAAAGAAAAATTTGTTAGTTTGAAACAGTGGTTGGTTTTGTGGCCTTGATCATCCCAATCGCTTGATCCCGGCCCCATTTCCGTTGAGAGGTTTGCTGCTTGTTGGCCTCGAGGGTGAATCTCTTTTCAAACCGACTAGGTTCCACTCTCAGGGTTTCATCATGACTCGCCCGTGTGGGCTCTGGCCTTTTCACTTTATTCTGCCTTTTCTTTCTTTTCCAATGTCTTTACTTTGGATGCAATCAACCACTATGATCAGTCGGAATTGGCTGACGCACTCGCTGAGGCTGGGCATTTTCGTCGACTCTGACCGGGCGGAGCCTTATAGAACCAATCCTACCACCTTTCTTTGTAGTAATTTCGGAATCAATGTTAAACCAAAAGGGATTCAAGGAAGAAATATAAAAAAGGCAAGTGAATGAGTTTAAAGAGAAGTATCCATTTCGGGGGGAAAAGAAGGACTTATCTGGGGTGCATGCTAACTTTAAATGAACATGACATGATTCTTGGACTGGACGCCCGACCCACACAAACTTTCCAGCTTCTCGTGAACCCATTGATTCCGCATTTCAAAAACACGGAACCTTTCCAGGACTCTTTTCTTGGTGAGATATCTTCTTTTCGGCAGACAACGCCCTTTGCGAGTTTTCGCCAATCGACCTCTCTCATTTCTCTTCTCACCGTCGCCCGATAGTGCTCTTTGCGAGTTTTCACTAAGCGGACTCTCTCATTTTAAGTTTCTCTACTCACCATCTCCTTATGGTGCCCAAAGGTTTTCACCGATAAGACTCTCTCATTTTATTTTTCTCAATTTGCATTGCATCGGATTCCAACAATGATGTTTTTTACTTCCCTGCTTTTGCCAATTGATCGGAAGGAATTGGACAAGGTTTTTGGGCGGAACTACAACTTTGGAACCATTTCGGCGGATTCATAGCCGAACCATCATATCATCTGCCCCAGTTTCAATTTTGGGGAAATTGGGATTTTTGTTTTGGTGTCACTGAACCTCAGGGAGAGGCTGCCTACGTATCCTTTCGGAATCAAGTCAAACGTAGTTCAGGCAAATAATTTTTTTTTTGTTTTTCTTGTTTTTTTTGTTTTGTTTTGTTTGTGTTTTTGTTTTTCTTTTTCTTTCTTTTCTTTTTCTTTTCTTTTCTTTTTCTTTTTTTTTTCTCTTTTTCTTTTCCTTTCTTTTTATTTTTCTTTTCTTTTCTTCTTCTTTTTCTGCTGGTACTTCCGGGTTCCAAAGAGGGTGATCAAAAAAGCGTAGCCAGCTTAAAAGGTTTACGAAGGATTGATAGTGTTAGGGGTAGCGGGAAGGAAAACCTTCGTCATCTCAATTACACAAAAGCCATCAAAACAGGAGGTCTAAACATAATACCTTTTGACTGCATCTGCATTGACTGCTGTTTCAGGATCATTTCCTTCAATGTCTCCTAGATACACTGCTTCTCTTGGCAATATTTTCCAATGATGTATGGACCCTTCCGATTAGGAGCAAACTTTCCTTTTGCTTTCTGGTGATGAGGAAGAATACGCCTTAACACCAGTTGCCCTACTTCAAATTTTATAGGCGCGAGCCTGTCACGACCCAAACCAGGTCGTGATGGCGCCCAACCCTAAAGCTAGGCAAGCCTGACCAACAATCGATCCCAATTCAACAATAAATCTCAAAACCGACAATTTAAGGAGAATATAATAGTTTTAGAATAATAATCCCATATTTATAGAAAAATAATACTGAGAAATACGAAGTCTGATAAAAATACTACCAAAAGATCTGGGGTCACGAGTCTAGAGCCTCTAAAACAAACTGGAAAACAATATCTAAACGAAAATTCACAAGTCTGGGAACGTATATTTATATAAAACTGAAATAGGAAGAGTAGCCAGGTCCTGCGAATGTCAAGCAGCTACCTCAACAACTCTGGAAACAAAGACTGCTCAGCTAAGCCTCCGGTGCACCTGAATCTGCACACAAGGTGCAGGGAGTAGGGATGAGTACTTAGTTCTCAGTGAGTAATAAGCATATAAAATGTCTGAAGATAAGAAATCCACGAAATGCCACAAAGTAAAGCTAAAACTAACAGTCTGCCACCTTATCTACGAACCAACATCAAAACAACATCAAGTATATCAGTCAAGTATAATGCAAGGATGCAATGCAATGCACATGAACACACTGTGGCGTACAGCCCGATCCATTTAACGTCGACGGCACTCACTGGGGGTGTGTACAGACTCCGGAGGGGCTCCTTCAGCCCAAGCGCAATATAATCATAACATTCGATGCGGCGCGCAACCCGATACATACTCAGACCACAATATGCATATAAGTCACAACAGATTCAATTAACTTCCCAGTTTCCATTTTATCAATAAGAATATACTTTAGATATTTAACTTCAGGAAAAGTGACTTAGCATTTCATAACAGTGATTAAACACAGGACTAAGATCAATGATTATACAAAGCATGCTATCACAATGATATTCATCCTCTGAGGATGCTACGGATCGGCACAAGGCCCCAAACATGGCAAATTGCCCAGATATAATCAATACATGGTGCGTATCAGTCGCCAATATAGAAACATTCTTGTTCGGGATGGACCAAGTCACAATCCCCAGTCATAAACAATCCCGCACCTGCCATGGGGTGCGAGTCACGCCCTACAATAGCGTCACAATGTGATAAGCCGGGGTTTCAAACCCTCAGGCCACCATATACACCAACTACTCACCTCTAACCGGCCGTAGAATGGTCCGCTATGCCTTTTCCTTTCGTATCGACCTCCTCGCACGTCGAATCTAGTCAAAATCACAACGAATACATAAATATGGGTTAAAGAAACATAACCCAATCAAAAATACGCGAAAAGTATTAAAATTCACGAAGTTGGTAAAATCCGAGCCCCGGGCCCACTTCTTAAAAAATTATGAAATTCACATCTTCGGAATCCTCGTCTCACCACGAGTCCGTACATATAAAATACACAAGAATCAGAGTCCATTTGACCCCTCAAATCGTCAATTTAGACTCTCTTAGGCTTCAAGCCCTAACCTCCATTTTTACCCTTTAATTCCTTGAATTTTCAGTGTTTAATCCTTGTTTTTATACCATAACAACATTATTTGAGGCTACAAATTCATACCTGATAGAATCTCCTTCAAAAACTCTCTAAAGCGCCCAAAATAGCCTCTTCCCGAAGTCCCAAAATGTTTTCTAACTTCTTAAATTCGAAACCACTGTTTCATTAAACCCTCAGCATTTTTTGCTTCTGCGGTCCAGCCACCGCTTATGCGAGATCGCTTCTGCGGTCTTTTGACCACTTTTGCGGTTATTATTAAACCTCCCAAAAATCGCTTTTGCGACCAAAAATCCGCTTCAGCGATTTTCCAACTTCCGCTCCTGCGGTTATTTTTTCGCTTTTGCGGAATTTGCCAGCCCCTCTCCAAGACCGCTTTTGCGATTGATCAGCCGCATCTGCGGAACCACTCCTGCGGTCCTTTTTCCACAGATGCGAAAATACCTGGAGCTTCAAATAACAGACCTGCTGCAAACTTCAAAAATTCCCGTTTAACCATCCGAAATCACCCCGAGGCCCTCGGGACCTCAACCAAATGCACAGATATGTTCTATTACTTCATTTAAACTTGCTCGTAACATAAAAACACTATCTTAAACACCAAAATCATCGAATTACACGGATTCAAGCCTAAGTTAAACTAAAACTTCCGAAATGCATATACAATCAAAAACCCAACCAAACAACGTGCGAATGACCTGAAAATTTGCAGACATATCCAAAATCACCTAACAAAGCTACTGCAACTCTCGGAATTCCATTCTGACCCTCGGATCAAAATCTCACCTATCAACCGGAATTCGCCAAAATCCAACCTTTGCCAATTCAAGCCTAATTCTACACCGGACCTCCAAATTCACTTCCGATTGCGCTCCTAAGTCACAAATCATCCCCCAAAACTTGTCGAATCATCGGAAATCCATTTCGAGCCTTCTAACTCATAAGTCAACATTCGGTTGACTTTCCAAACTAACCTTCTCATAAAGAGACTTATTGTCTCGTTTCTAACCGAACTCTCTCCGAATTACTTCAAATTCTCCAAACATATATAATCAAACATATAAAAGCATAAAACAGGGAAAACAGGGCGGCAACTCCCGTGACGATGGGTCGGGTTGTTACATCCTCCCCAACTTAAACAAAAGCTCGTCCTCGAGCGTATCGAGAGTTGTTCTAGAAGCCAACCAGTAGCTGAATGATCTTACCAACCATATGCCCGGGGTGATCCCTCGTCACCCTATCTCGCATAGACTTGATACCACAATACAGCCGAACTTTCACAGTCTATTTAATCCATAAACCAACCCATAGAACCACGTCGCACTTTCCGAAAATCATATACAAGATCAGAAATTCACATCTGTACTCAAAGTAAGCCCGAACCGGCTGTAATAACCCATACTTGCACCCTCAGGTGAAAATATATGATATACCGCCTAAACCAAACACTTGGGATCATAATTTCTATTCACAGCAGTTGTCCCCAGCAACCAATTACCGGCAGAGAACCTCTTATTAGCTAAAGCCTTATTCCCACACTTTCCTATACTGCCAACGATGAATGAAACACGCTATAAACCGTAATC
>MU778191.1:3588-18891 GCA_026770625.1 Nicotiana glauca
ACCGTTCTCAAAGACACCCCAAAATCAGCCAACTTCAGGCGCACATCTACAATAGTATCATATTCGTCATCAAAAGTAGGAAAAACAAGTATATTACTCGGTTTCAGATCGCAGTGAATGAAACCCTTACGATGAACATGAGAAATCCCAGTCAAAAGCTGAAAAGCATAGTATGCAGCCTCTGATTCTTCAACCATCGTCTTAGACATATAGTAGATATTAATCAAATCGCGCAAAGTGCCACCAGCGGCATATTCAAGCAAGAGGTTATAAGTATGTTTACCGTTTTCGACACTTACATCTTCTCCAAAGCACTGAACTACGTATGGCGACCCTTTCAGCGCATCCAGTATTCTTCCTTCCATTGAAAGCGAAGACGAATCCTTCACTTCTGCAGATTTCACTGCCACAAAAGTAGACGAACCATCTTTTGGTGCGGCAAGAAACACAGTTCCATAAGAACCGGCACCCAATGCTTTCAGCTTTTTCCAATACATTCTTGATTCTTGATAACTTTTCCTTCTCTGTCTATTTTCACCCTAGCTATATAAACCTATTCTTAACCCTAGCAATGAGAATAAATCAAGGAGGAATGCAGGCTTTAATTCTTTTAGTGACTTCTTTCTGATCTTTAGTACGTAACCCTAACACTATTAATAAAAGTAGATGACAACGTCTCTAGCTACTTAATATGATCATTAGAGACGTTCTTACTTATATATAATACATGCCCTAAAGTAATTTCGAATCCTACTAATATATGGATTATGCCTTCATTTTAGTTTGTTTCCGTAATGTTGGTTAATTATTCGCCAAGTAATTAATTAGGGTGCGCTTATGAAAACTTAAACATAGAACCTTTGTTTCCTAAATCTATTCAACAACGGCTGCGGCTTGCCGCCCGATCCACACGTAGAACTCACATAAGGAGATACATATCGAGCTAATTTGCTCATTGCGATAAAATACCGAATCTAGGTCACAAGCACGCTAAGTGCATAATGCCATCCCCGAGGGGACACATAGCGCGATAAGCTACAAAACTCGGCACAACTGAGGTGCGATATACAGTCTGAATCTCGAGAGCCATCTTGCTCGTGATGCGACATTCCCACGCGGGTCCTTAACACATAAACAATTTCTCGGGTCGTCTCACGACTCACACGGCGCAATACATCATTACCTGGAATAGCTGATGACAACATAACACCCCGACTGTTCCTCCATAAGGAACGCTCGCTGAAACGAACACCACTGGCCTAATATAAAGCCCTGTTGACATATAAATCAATCAACTGATCTCAAGCCAAATTTCTGATTGCACCAACTTGGCTAATAACCTTTCAAAGGTCCATAGTAACCCACTTTTCCTCATAACACATAAGAACAACCATCATAACTGGAGCAACTCCTCGGTTCATAGCCCAATAAACTAAGTGCCCTTCAGGCAAAAATTCTCAAATCAATGATATTACCACAATCCTCATACGTGGTTTAAATCTTTAGTCAGTCAAGTGACTACATGTCACACTTATACAATCTTCCCATGGGGCATGCTCCCACAAATCTTCCGAGTTAAATAACGGATCTGCATATCTAAACCATCGGATGCACCAACGCTGAAAAGCGATCAAGAATCCTTAACCAGGATGCTAAGCCTCTTTCATAACACATCGATCTCAGGTGACGCTGAGAACAATTCCAATTTACTCTAATCATTCAACCCTTTCCTTGCTCCTCCGAGCCCGTGACATCCTTGTCAACACCAAACTGCAACCTTGAACCTCACTTAGCATTTCCATGCTACTCACTGCACCCAACATGCCAATATACGATAAAACACGATTTTCATCATAACTCCGAAATCATTAATATTTTAAAACTTCATCATATACGAGCCTTCCACTTAACTCACTTCATGAGAATCATAGCAATACACAGATAATTTTCCATAACAGCAGAATGTGCAAATCTTAAAGTAGTGGTCCAAGCCACCATAGCCCTTCCGGAATCTGCTTCCACATAACAAGCCACAACAGAAGAATGCCCCGGATAAATCATCAATCACGGCGGCCGATAGGCCTCGCACATACCCCCACAATTCGTACACGTAACTTGATCTCGCGGACCGAACTGATCACTGGCCCCAATATGCCAATTCAACTATGGCTAGTCAATTTACCTTCTTCCAATTCCTCCTTGCCTGCCTTAAAAATAAGACTAACTCTATTCAACACATAACATACTCCATCTACACTCACCCGGAGTGCCCTTGAATCACGAGCCGGGCTGTCTCAAATCCCACAAACTATTCCATACCTTTCAGATGCTACATCACAAGTCAAAACTCCATAGAACATCCAGGGCACCTTCTCATAAGCTGCTCCAAAGCTTGATTCTTAGTTGTACTTATAGGCTCAAAATCATCAGGGACCACACTTTAACTTCTAAATTTGCTGGGACCATTATTGAGAGCCACCCGCTCTGGCTTGGTCCCAAACATAACTCACTCCATAGAACTTATAACACACGAATACTCTCTCGGTGAGGCACCTGGCGAAATCCACTTTCTCTGAAACTTGTATCCATAGAAGGCATAAATTCTGAACCTTTTTCCAAGTCCGGACATGAGCCAACAAGGCCAATCACCGCATGCCTCCAACAATTCATTTGCTCAAATTACCACTTATGGTCTTTTCTCATAGCTGAAATAATCCATCAATATGCGAATAACCAGAAATCACACAAGTAGTTAATCATACAGCCCAATCATAAGTGGTGGGACTCTCCCATTTAGCTTGAAGCCATCATTTCACCATGCTTGAGTTCGCTCGACCTTTTTACCTCTTATTGACTTAACCTCGCGCCACCAATTATCTAAATCTCTCGGGATCTTCCTGTAGATCCCCATCTTTCATATTCTAAATCATTAACCACATTCGCACGACCGATCTCTTTGTTGAACAACCAATATAATTCTTTGTTGAAGCTTCGCCAACCACGCGACCGCTAACCTGCTCACGGGGAATAACCCACCTAGGGGAATCACCTCCCGATATCTTCCCACACCGCTACACGGGGTACATTCCCTATGACACCAATAGCCCATCCTGAGTCCGAGCTCACCTTCCAGTTGCACAAGTCCACTCGCCCCTTTTTGGACATCAATTAAACGTGCGACAACATCCTTCCAAATTTAGGGTTATGTTGTACCCTCCTCCATTTCAAGTGGCTCATTTTCGCCATTTTAATCTTCTACCGCATAATAGTCCGTACTTCACATCATACCTATAGGCTTCAATCACCAATCATTAAAATCCCCAATTCGATCCAAACTCTCCTTAAGGCGCGTAGTCATCCTACTACCAAGCCCATAGGAAATACCTGCCACTCTTCCACTTTGGCAGAACTCATCTTTTTAATTAACCACTCGACCTTACTGCTCATACTTGGCCTCCTAGAAGTTTTATGCACCACCTGACACTTCCCACATGTCCTTCCTCATACCTTGCTTCGCAATTGTTGCCTCAGATATAATCTACCTTCGTGGAACTCGAACCCACCATTGTTACTAACTTTAAATCTTTCCAAGGGTCATCTTTATCGACCCGTCGACATTAGAAATTCAGATTCGATATTAAACCACTACACCATGCGATATCCGACGGTCGTAGCTCCAATACTAGTTCACAATATCCTGCCATAAAGGCGAATTATAGCAGATTATAACATCGACAAACTTAGTATGTCCAATTAGGACGACATCACCCCAATGGAGAGGATAACTCCACCACGTTTGCAATCACCACGTTTGATTACTTCCACCAGTCCACTTCTGACCATCCTCAATTCGTTTGACTTCCTCTGCCGGGAATAAAATACCAAATCCCTCGATTACACACTGAGTAAACCTCCCTTCAATTCATTCACTGCCCGACCCGTGGGCATTGTGAGCACGTGATTTTTGCCTTAAGCAATAATTTCCAAAATTTCAAACAAAACAATTTTTTTTAGTATTTTATAATTTTTTGTGAATTTTGTGGCATTTTTGGTAATTATTGCATTTTATTTGTGCATGATAATTCATATGAAAATACAAAAATATGCATTTTGCATTTAGGATTTAATTTAATATTTTAGTATTAATTTGTTTTAGAACAAAATACAAAAAAAATAACAAAAATGGTCCGTTTTGCATTTTTAGTTCAAACTATGTATTAGTTTGCATTTTTATTTTAATTAGGAATTAACCAGGAAATCTAATTTTTAGTGTTAAGTTGATTGTGAGTTTATTTTAGCATTTTAAAAAAAAAATCAAAATACATACAAAAATACAAAAGAAAACAAAATAAAAAGGGAGAAAATAAAAGAAAATACAAAAAGGGAAAAGGTTGCCGAACTGGGCCATTTTCTTGTATATTTTTTCAAGCCCAAATTCTATTTCACCCGCCCAGCCCAGATATTCCACCCGGTCTGCCCCAGCCATTAATAAAAAAGAAAATGAAACGACACCGTTTACCCCTATGCAATCCTGGCCTTTGATTCCATTTGATCTAACGGTCCATAGCATCCTAGGTTTAGGGTATTTAACAGTCGAATTACCCCCCCACCCCTGTCTCACCATCTCAGAATAGCTCAAACCCAAACCCTAATCCCTATCGCCCTCGGCCGCGCCGCCGCGGGAGAAAATGCAACTTTCTCCGTTGGCTCCCAAAATTACACTCCTTTACCGCCTTGTTGTCCTTGTCACAAATCTACCATTAGCTCGTCTCGAGTCACACCAGAACCTCTCGAATAATCAAAAATGTTTTGCCATCTCCGCCGCCCACGGCAGAGCCGCCCCTCCAAACAACCCCAAATTTTAACCCTACAATCCCTGAACCTTCCTTACCCCTAATCCTTAACCAAATCCCTTCAAACCCCGTTGAAACTGGAGGAATTTCAAATCTAGGATTTTCAAGCCTCGACGTTGTTTTGGAATTTTCTGCACTTGGTTGATTTTTTAATAATGTTATATGTTTATTTCAACAAAATAAACCTATAATATTAATAAAATGCCAATTTCAAGATTCAGTCAAGAGGAATGGTTATAACAGTGAATCAGTAAGTGTTTTCTTCTCTATTTTCAGTTTTTATTTTTTATGTTTTGTTATTGTTGAGGTTTTAATTGAGGGTTCTGCTTCTTCTTTACCGTATAATTAGTTTATTTTGGTAATTTTCTCATAGATTTCAATAACAAGATTCCAGGTTTTAACTGTCATTTTTTTTGTTTTGATTTTTATTCGTTTGATCTACATAATTAGTTTCAATTGGGCCTTGTTTGATGTTAATTGATTGGTTCATTGTTGTGTTAGCTCTTATTACATTTAAGACTTCTGTTGTTAATCAAAATAGTTAGATTAATTTCTGTTTGAGATTTGTTTGGTTGTAGCTGATAATTAGACCATAGTTAAATTTCCTTGAATGGTTGGTTTGAGTAGTAATTGAATTTAGTTAGGATTAGTACTTTAGTTAAACTTGTTCTCTATTTCTGATTAATGGGTAAGGATAATTGATGTAACTTTAGGAATTTGTTCAGACTTAGTTGAATTTTTAGTGTTTAAACCATAGTTGTTAACTGAGCTAAAGAAGTTGGGTCAGTGTGGGTAAATTTCAGTTCAGATAATGGGTAAAATAGGTATTCTAGATAAAAGAATATTATAGTAACTGAAAAAGAATTTCCTAGAAGTTTCTAGAATGAGTTTTAAGTGGGAAGTTCAGAAAATAGGTGGTATAACTTGGGCAATAAGTCAAAAAATAAAGGGTGAAATAGAAATAAGTAAGGGACTAATAGGTAAAAGTTAAAAATCTGAAGTTGCACCTCATTGTGCCTATAAAATGGCATTTCTTTGCCTTTATTGCAAGTTTTTCAGCCTCCAAAATTTCCCCCACAAAACTCTCTCTAATTTCAGATCTAGTTTTAAAATTCAAACCTTCAAAAATCCAAAAACAATAGAAATTTCATAGAAAAATCCAAAAAATATCACTGTTCCATTGCTGATTGCATTTTGATTTCAAGTAATTGATAGTCAAGCTTCTCTTAGTTCATTTTCTGGTGATTGAGTAGTTTGAAGTGTTATGGTTGATTTCAAGTTAGAATTGATTGCCTTAGCCTGGTTTGGGGTATTTCTGTTGGTTGTTGGTTCATCTGTATGCATTTCTGGTTGGAGTTGGTACTGTCTTGAAGTGGATCTGCTAAATTTTGTTTGATTTAAACATTTCTGGGCTGATCATTCTATTTCCTGGGCTGTTTTAAGTATTAAACTGTTGTTGTTATTCATCTGCTCTTGCTGACTCCTGTTTACTCTTGCTGTGATTTAAAATCCAGGTACATATGCACTACTATACTGATCTGGAGTGTGTGAATTATTTGAGAGAGTCAATGAAGAAGAAGTTTGATTTGTTTATTTGAGCTCTGTTGGATTTTTTGACCAGCTTTTCATGCTTAGCTTAACTGTTCATACTTAATCGTAATTAGAACAGTTGTTTGGACTATCATAGTTGTATTAACTGGACTACAAATAGTTATATCTCATGTTCATATGAATCTGTTTTCTCGAGTTGAGTAGTAGATGTAGTTAATTCTCTGTTATCTAATTCATGTACTTGTTAAGCGCTAATTGTAGTTAATTTCTTACCAAATCAATAGAACAAGCTTGTGTTAGTCGATCTCTTGTCAGTTGGTTCGTGAATTGGTTTAAAAGCATGTTGATTAACAGGTATTGTGTATTACAGGTGTGAGCACATTTAAATTTATTAGTTTAGATGTTAAAGTTAAATTTGAGTGTTAACACATTTGTTTATCTTCTAAAAAGAAGAATGGCTTTGTTGTCCCCTTGAACGATTTAAGTGTCAAATTGGTATTGATCATTAGTAATAAGGTGTGCTTAAATTTAAACTTCGTTGTTGCAATTTGGTTCACTTTTAATAAGATATGGGAACTCGTTGGTAGAAAATAAGCAGGATAGATAAGTAGATGTAGAAAAAATAGTTTTTATAATCTGGGATACAGTACAACTTAGCATTGGAGATTAATTGGACAACTTAAGTTTCCATTTAGACGTCAGTTTGTGCTCCTGCCCGGAATCGACCTCTGAACCATGTTCTTCCGCTACAATTGGGCATGAACAATGTCACTTGGGCCAATTTCTCCAATAGTAGGCCCAAAGTGTTGGGTCCTTTATATTTTTGAATAAATTGCTAAGCATGCTTCATTTATTTACTCCATAAGCTACTGGGTTTGAATTGTTTGAGAGTCATTCATAAGACTTTGACATTTTTATCAATGGTAACTAATTAGGGCTTTTTCTCTTATTCTTAGAGACGAATTAAATAGAAAATTATAGGTTGCTTTAGTATTGTCCTTTAAATAATAAAATGAGATGAGTCTCTCTAAAAAACAAATAAATTGCGGGGCCCTCAATAATTGCTAGATAAAATATTTAGAATTCGGGAGGACCGTTTAGCGAATTTTCCGGTCTTCCCCAAAGATAATAAACGCGTTGTTGCTTTAGGCGCACATTTTAATAATATTACCGCCCTAAATACGGGTGCACATTTATGTGACCTAAATTTAAATCTCAACGAAGTCGAAATGTGTCAAAAATCACGGGTGCACTGGTACGACGTGGTTCGAGATGTATTTTCACGACGTTGCAATTCTTATTAAAATTAAAAACAAAAATAAAATAGGATTACTAATAAATGGCACATAAGTTAGAACATGTTTTGAAATCAGATAAAAGCAAATACAACAGTTGAGCGATCGTGCTAGAACCACGGAGCTCGGGAATGCCTAACACTTTCTCCCGAGTTAATAGAATTCCTTGCTCGGATTTCTTGTTCGCGGACTGTTAACAGAGTCATAATTTCCTCGGTTCGGGATTCAATCGGTGACTTGGGACACCATTAATCTTCCAAGTGGCGACTCTGAAATTTAATAAACGAGTCCCGTTCCGATTGTCACTTCAAGTTGGAAATAACTCCTTTATTACACCCTTACGGGTGTAGTAAGCAGAAAAATGAGGTGTGACAGCTCTGGCGACTCTGCTGGGGACAAGAACCCAGAACATTTTGTTTAGGGTTCGGAATTCGAGCTTAGATAAATTTTTGTATTTGGTTATATTTGATTTTCCTACATGTTTCCTGCTTAATGTGCTAAATGTTTACCGCTTTGATATTATCTAAACTGTATATAAACTGTGCCAAAACCCTTCTCTTGTCACCTCCGGGGATGTGCTTACTGGTTGAGACTCCCTATTGTGTTAGTGTCAATACCTTGAAATAAGAAAGAGGTCGGACAAGTTACTAAGCTGGATGGCCTTTTGGTTCCCGGTACGTAGCCCCCTCCTCGACTCGAGTTGTCCGCTCGGGTACACAGCCTAGAACATATACCCAAGTTTTGAACCTAGAATAACTTGACTCCATGTCGGATCCCTAGTAGGAGCGCTTATTTGCATCACGTGCAAATGACTTAGGGGACTCAACACAGGGGTTGGGTCCGTCTAGGACAGGTAACCGGAAATGAAACGACCATCATGATGCATTTTACGTGTTGCATTTATTTACCTCGGGCCTGCATGCTGATCGACTTTTGAACATTGGGGATCTTGTGAAATTGAGAAAAAGAGAAAAAGAGAGAAATAGCAGTGTAAAGAATAAATTGTTTAGTTTTAGAAAAATCGATTCCCAAATGCTATCGAAACTCTGCCGAAATTTAAAAAAAAATGAAAATGTTTTGTTTTTAATAGTTTATTTTACTAAAAGCAAAGGAAAAAAAAGAGTCTTTATTTTAGTTTGGGAAAAATAGGTTATTTTATTGTTTGTTTAAAAAAAAAAGAAAAAAGAAAAAGAGAGTCGTTATTTTGTCTTGTTTTCAAAAATAGAAAAGGAAAATAGTTTGTCTTGCCATGAAAAATGAAAATTAAAAAAAAAAAAAGTCTTGTTTTTTTTAAAAAAATAGTTTTTTTAGTTTACTTTATTTGTTTATGAAATAAAAAAAATTAAAATGAAAAAGAGTCTTGCTTTTTGCTTATGAAATGCCAAAAATGAAAATGAAAAAAAAAAGTCTTGTTTTAAAAAAAAAAAAGTTCGTTCATTTGCCCGAACTACGCTGGTTTGATTCTCACCGGATGTGAGATACGTAGGCAACCCTCATCGGGTCCAACCACCCCTTTTGCAAAAAATACCAAAATTTTAATTTTTATCCAATAAGTCGGGTAACGCCATTCTTGTTGAAAAAATAAGCCGAATGTCCCCAAAAAGGACAACGGAAGGCTGTTTTTGCAAGAATAGCCACTCTGAGTCATTTTAAACGGTTTGCGGGCACAGCCTTGAAATCTTCACTAGAAGTGCTGAAAGGCCGTATTTGCAAAACCGGATTTGTTTGAAATTAGAAATTTGAATAAAAAGAATAGTGTCAGTTTGTGCTTTAGGACAAATAATGATTAAATCACCTTAATAAATGTGCAGGATGAGCACGACTCAAAATGAACCTTTCTCAATCATGCATAAAATCCCTTTGGAGTTACGTCTATGGTGGAACGATTTAGGAGGCGAAGGGCAAGATGAAGTCAAGAAATATCTGAAAGGGCTTACTGGCTTGCTAGAGATTGTGCCTCAAGGAGATATTATCAAAGCGCTAGTGACATGTTAGGACCTGCCACATAACGTGTTCCATTTTTCAAACTTTGAGCTTACCCCAACATTAGAGGAAATAGCTAGCTACATCGGAAAATATGAGGTTCCTTTAAGGCACAAATACTTGGTTGCCCCGAGAATTGTAGCTATACACAGATTTTTAGAATCTCTGAAGATACGTAGAACGGTTCACAACGCAGATCTGGAAAATGGTTTTTGCACCCCACACTTCATATATCATAGATATGGCCACATCGGGTGATTCAATAATCCGGAAAGCAAGATATATAGTAATGGTAACCGTCAAAATGGGAAGAGCATAGGCGTGTCGCTTTCATTGTGGTTTTTCTGGGGCTTGTGGTATTTCCAAGGAAAGACAGAAACATTGACATAAAAATAGCCGGGGTCGTCAGTACTCTAATGACTCAAGACAAAAGCACTCTCGCACCTATGATATTAGTTGATATCTTCCGTGCTCTTACAACCTGCAAGGCCGGGAAAGACTTCTTCGAGGGATGCAATCTACTGTTACAAATGTGGATGACCGAGCATTTGTGTCATCATCCTTAATTTTTGAGCTACGGGTCTCCAGAGAAAACCTGCACAGAAGAGTTTTACACAAGGATTAAAGGGGTCAATCTGCCAGAAGGATTCACGGGTTGGACAACATACTTTCGGTCCCTCACTGCTAGTCAGATAGAATGGACATTTGGATGGTTGCCCGTTGATGAAATCATATGTATGCCAGCAGCAAGGCCGCATTTTCTCTTGATGGGTCTTAGAAGCATTCAACCTTACGCCCCGTACCGGGTACTAAGATAACTCGGGAGATGCCAAATAGTGCCCAAGGACGATGATCTTAGTTTGCAAGTGGTTGAGATTGGCCCCGATGGCCAATTTCCTGAAGCAAAGGTTCGCCAGGTTTGGAGCGAATGTCAATATTTAGCGGCAAATACTTGCATCCGGGATCGAGCCAAAGGAGAAGTGTCACCAGATTATCAAGCTTGGTATAGAAGGGACGTTGCATTCGGAAGACCGGCCAAAAGACCTCACCTCCAGGAGTTTGCTGAATTGTCGCAAGAGCAGTAGGCCTGGTTAGGCAAAGAAAATGCATACATGGCAAAAATAGGCGAGTTGGAAAAACAGGTCCAAGATCTTAGGTTTGAAAATAGTGTGCAACCTGCGGGCTGACGAGGGCGAGAAAAGGAAATTGGCCAAAGAAAATGAAGTGTTACGAGCCCAAATTCAGAAAATGAAGGTAGCAGCCGAAACCCCTACTAGGAATGCCAAAGATGCAAAGCTTATAGAAAATTTAAGGCAAAAAGTAAATGATTACAGTTTTGACCTCAACAAAACAGAAAGGGAATTAGCTGGGGTTCGAAGACAGTTGGCTAAAAACACAGAAGAACGAGCCCGCATGATTCAGCAGCTGAGAGAAAAACATGATAATGGGATTGCGGGATTGAGGGAAAAGGTCAATACCGCAGAAAACAAAATGATCAAACACGCCAAAGAGTTCAAGGTTGAAAGAGAGCACTGTTATACATCATTAGCACAATTAGAAATGGACTTGCAACAACTCCAGGAGAGAACTCAGCAAACTTTGGAGGCTAGGGCCGAACAGATAGGGAGATTGCTTCAGGAAAAAGGCATAATTAGAGAAAGAATCCTAGCTATTGCTCACCACATCACCAGAAAATGCCAAATGTGCGAGAATATGACTCAGACTACTTTCTTTGCCTCAGTGATGATATTTGTGAAACAGATAATGAGTGACCTTGACAGATCCAAGGGGAACTTGCACATAGGCCCGTGGCGAGACCGAACGATGTCCCGCAGGCACCGGGAGCTTTGATGTATTCATGATTGTCATTAGAGTCTGTATTTCATTTTTACTAGAGTGTATAAGTTATTTGAGTCTATATTTTCATTTCAAGTCAGTCTGCATTTTTATTTTTGAAGTAGAATAGTTGTTGATGGAGTTTGTAGCCCGTCTTATCATTGAGAGTCTGTTAGTTATCTTCTTGCGTCAGTCTTGAGTCCTTGTATTTGAAATGCTTGTTATTAGTAAAATTGAAAATTCCAAAAACATTTTGTTTCTATTTTACATTTATTGCATTTGATTTGATTGAGATGCGTAGGCAATCCCTATAGGATTCGACCATATGAAAAAGGAAAATATATTAAGAATAAAAAACTATAATGAAAAGAAGAGCGGAGCAATAAAAAAACGGGAGAAAAAGAAAAAATAAAAGAGAAAGGAAAATCTGCAACAAAGAAACAATGACAAAATAAAAGAAACAAGGCAAGGATAAAAGAAATAATTCATAGTCAAAGCCGGAATGATGCAAGCGATCGAGCAAATGCATGTTAGAAACCCATAACTGCCGAGGTGCATTCACTCCCCAAATTTGCGGTTATCTATTTGATTAATGCCCTAACCGCTAACAATGTCGTTGTTGATGATGAGTCCAGACAGGTGGTCCAGTTGACTGGCATTCTGGCAACCCACCAATACAACACCCGTTCTAAAGATAAGTCCAAAATGGTCAACCAAGAGTTAGAAACAAGCATCGTCGACCCGTCTAGGGAGGAAGAAGTTGTGGATGTCAATGCCATGAAAGAGGAGATGTATAAATTGAAGCAAAATATGGCCGAAATATAGCAGGCTTGGGCAAAGGGACACCCACTACCAGCTTACCCTGCCAACCCTACCTACATCCCACCATTAGCTCAACCACAAGATCCTCCTACAGTTAATTCCTCTTCGGCCTACCCTGCTTACCAGCAATACTATGCAGCTATTTCTCAAACACCACCACCTCCCCTCCCCAAGCAAATTCCATGCCCTCCACCTCCAACCACTCCCGTGTTTGTGGCTCCTCCACCAGCCACATTTCAGAGATCTTCTAGTGAACCCCTGTTTCAAACTCAGGAAACCCACTACTACCCACCGAAACACACCTTCAAACCACCAAAACCATATCCTTACACTCCCCTTCTTGATATCTCAGCTGAAGAAGAGAAGCCTTCTAAAAACCCTGAGCAGGAAGAAATGATACGAAAGGTGAAAAGCTTGGAACAATCGTTCAGAAATATGCAAGGTCTAGGAGGACAGGTGAGTGTCGCTTACAAGGACTTGTGCTTGTTTCCTGACGTCCAATTGCCTGCGGGATTCAAGTTACCAAAGTTTGATCAGTATGATGGACATGGTGACCCAGTGGCACATCCACGGGGATTTTGTAGCAAGATGAGAGGTGCTGGAGGAAGGGATGAGTTATTAATGGCATACTTTAGTCAAAGTCTCAGTAGTGCTGCTTTGGAGTGGTACACACGGCAAGATCATGCCCGATAGTACACTTGGGATGATTTGGCCCAGGCATTTGCAAGCCATTTTCAGTACAACTTAGAGATCGTTCCAGACTGGTTGTCACTGACCAAAGTTGAGAAGAAGCCAGGGGAATGTTTCAAAAAGTATGGTTTTCGATGGAGAGAACAGGCCGCCAGAGTTGATCCTCCAATGAAGGATAGCAAAATGGTCGATTATTTTCTGCAGGCTTTGGAGCCTACTTACTATGGTCATCTGATGTCAGCAGTGGGAAAATATTTTAATGAGGTAGTGAAAATGGGAAGTATGGTTGAAGAAGGTCTCAAGACTAACAAAATTATGAGTTATTCAGCGATTAAAGCAACTACCCAAGCCATTCAGAGAGGCACTGGAGGAGTATTGGGAAAGAAGAAAAAGGAAGATGTTATAGTTGTATAATCAAGAGCTTGATCCAGGGGTCCATCACCATATTATCATCAACCACGCCCCCATCCCCAAACCTACCCACATAACCCATATGGCCCGCCACAACACTACTATCCACCTTCAGTTCCCCACTTCTCCGTCCATCACGTCCAAACATACCCTCAACCTCAAGCACCATGGCGTGCACCCACCCCACAAAATACCTACCATACTCAAAACACATACCTACCTCCGAGAGCCTACAAAAACCCCCACTGGACCCGATTTTCAACCCAACCCTGCTGCCAAGAATGATAGGTTACAAAAGAAAAAGACTTTCACTCCGTTAGGAGAATCTTATACCAGCTTATTCCACAGATTGAGACAGTTGGGCATGTTAAATCCAATTGAACCCAAATTGCCAAATCCTCCCCTCAGGAACCTGGACCATTCGGTGAATTGTGAGTATTGCTCAGGTGCCCCAGGGCATGATACAGAGAAGTGCTGGCATTTGAAAGCGGCCATTCAGGAGTTCATTGATACTCGCTGGATTGAAGTATAGGCTCCGGAGACGCCTAATATCACTCAGAATCCACTACCCACCCATCATGAGACTCATATGATCGAGTTAGTGCAAAAAGGGGAATGCAAGAAGCCTTCATAGACCGTGATGATGATTAGGGCCAGTGAGAACAAAGCAAATGAGAAAGTAAATAATGAGAAGGCATTGGTCACAGTAGAACAGACAGTCAGCAAACCAGTGATGGCAGTAAAACAAGAACCCGTTAAAGTACCATGAGTGGTTATTAAACCTGTTGTGATTGTAAAGGGCACTCGCACAGAGCCGATTATCATCAAACCAGTGACTCTGTTACCAGTGGTTAGTGAAAAGGCTGTCCCATGGAGTTATGACCGAGTGACTATGATGTACAAGGGTAAGGAAGTTAAAGAAGAAGTTTGTGAAACTCACGGACTGACTCGTTCAGGGAGGTGCTTTGCTCCTGAAGAGCTGAGAAAGGTTAAAGCAGCCAAAGACAATCCAGCACCGGTAAAAAGGGCTGTAACTGAAGAAGAGGCTGAAGAATTCTTAAAGAAGATGAAGGAGCAAGATTATTCTATTGTAGAACAACTGAGAAAAACTCCAGCGCAGATCTCACTGCTGTCTCTATTGATTCATTCGGATGAGCATCGCCGGGCGTTGATGAAGATTTTAAATGAAGCCCATGTTCCAGATAAGATTTTTGTAAATCATTTGGAGAAGATAGCGAATAAGATTTTCGAGGTCAACAGGGTTACATTTTTCGATGATGAGTTGCCTTTAGAGGGTACTGAGCATAATAGAGCACTTTACCTCACTGTGAAGTGTGAAGACTCTGTGGTTACTCGAGTATTGATTGACAATAGGTCTAGCACAAACATTTGCCCTCTCTCCACCTTGGAAAAGTTAAAAGTGGACAGTGAAAGAATCCAGAAGAATAGCATCTGCGTGCGAGGATTTGATGGAGGGTGAAAGGACACGGTTGGGGACATCGTGTTAGAACTGACAATAGGACCAGCTGAATTCACAATGGAGTTCCAAGTGCTCGACGTGGCTGTTTCTGATAATCTCTTATTAGGTCGGCCCTGGATTCATGCCGCAAAAGCTGTGCCGTGTACCTTGCATCAGATAATCAAATTCGAATGGGACCGACAGGAAATTGTTGTGCAGGGAGAGGATAATTCATGTAATACCATTATGCCTTTTGAAGAAGCTAAGGATGACAAAGGTCCATGTGTTTACCAAGTCTTGGACACAGTGTCAGTTTCCAAAATTCCGGAAGGAGAATGTATTCCTAGGCCCAGAGTAGCTGCTGCATCTGTCATGGTAGCTTTAGAAATGATAAAGAATGGAT
>MU778195.1:0-32019 GCA_026770625.1 Nicotiana glauca
GTAATTTGCTAATACCGGTTCATATTATGTTTTACAGTTAAAGACATGACTGAGAGTATGTGTTCAACAGGTAAAATGTGGTCAATTAGCTCAACAAGCTCCCCTAAGGGTTCTATAGATCGGCACAAGGCACCAAACATGGCAACTAGCCCAAAATGTACGGATTTAAACTCAGTCTCAGTCAAGAAGTGCAGTAAGCCATCAATCGGGAAGGACCAAGTCTGAATCCCCAGTAGTAATATCACCACGCTCATTACACGGTGCGTGTTTCATCTCAACATAGCACCGTATAGTGCAAATACGGGGTCTCAAACCCTCAGTATATCATTCATAACCATTACTCACCTCAAACCGGCCAAAATCCTAGCTCGCCTTGCGCTTTCCTCGCAAATCGACCTCCTCGAGTGTAGAATCTAATGAAACCACAAGGAATAGGTTATAATAAGCTAATGAGACACAACCCAATTGAAAGAACTCAAAAAACACCCAAAAAACACGAAGTTGGCAAAACCCGAGCCCCGGGCCCGCTTCTCAAAAAATTACGAAATTCACATTTTCGGAATCCTTGTCTTGCCACGAGTCCGTACATATCAAATTCACAAAAATTGGAGTCAATTTGACCCCTCAAATGACTAGCTAAATTTCTTTCAAATTTCAAGCCCTAACCTCCATTTTTAGTCTTAATTCCCTTGGATATTCGGTGTAAATCCACGTTTTTACACCATAACAACATAATCTAAGACCAAGAATCGATACCTGATGAAGACCCTCGAAACCCTCTTCGAAAATCACCTAAAATCTCCTTAGTCCAAGATGAATATGTTGATTCGCTTCAAAAATTCGCGAAGGTGAAATTAAATACCCCTGAACAGCAGTTTCCGCTTCTGCGATGATTTTGTCGCTTCTGCGACACCGCTTTTGCGGTTATTTATCCGCTTCTATAGTTCTATGACTTTTACCCAGGACCGCTTATGCGGTCAACAAATCGCAAATGCGGGACTGCTTCTGCGGTCCGCATGTCTGCTTTTGCAGAAAACTCCAGGCCCCTCAAAAACCTCTTCTGCGACCCTATGGCCGCATCTGCGGAACCGCTCCTGCGGCTCCTTTTCCGCAGATGCGGGAATACCAGAAGCCTGAAGACCAGACCTGCTGCATGCTTTCCAAATTACCGTTTAACCATTCGAAATCACTCCGAGGCCCCGGGGACCTCAACCAAAAACACCAACCTACTCCAAAACTTCATACGAACTTGTTCCAATCATCAAAACATGCCAAACAACACAAAAATCATCAATTCACCATGGATTCAAGCCTAAGTTAAACTAAAACTTCCGAAACTCACATTCGATCAAAAACCCAACCAAACGACGTCCGAATGACCTGAAATTTTGCAAACATATCCAAAATCACCTAATGAAGCTACTGCAACTCTCGGAATTCCATTCCGACCCTCGGATCAAAAATCTCACCTATCAACCAAAATTCACCAAAATTCCAACTTCGCCAATTCAAGCCTATTTCTACACCGGACCTCCAAATTCAATTCCGATTGCTCTCCTAATCTACAAATCCTCCCCCGAAGCTAAACGAACCACCAGAACTCACATCCGAGCCCTCTAACTATATAGTCAACTTTCGGTTGACTTTTCCAAAACAAGCTTCCTTCCAAGAGGCTAAGTGCCGCATTTCCAACCAAAACCAATCCGACTCTACCCGATCAACTCAAATATTGATATTAAATCATAGAGAAACATAATATGGGGAAACGGGGTGGTAACTCACGTGAAGACGGGCCGGGTCGTCACAGTTACCTATCTGTTACTTATTTCTTACTAACCGTTGTTGCTGTCAATATCCAGCCGAGTGTTTTAAAAACCGTGGTTGGTTTGTGGTAAGCTGGCCTCACATCGATATTTCACCAGATCAAAAGGAAGTACAGAGATGTCATCTGAAATGACCCTGCCTGCAATCTCCATTCCCGAAGACAGCCCAATCTCTAAGGTCCCGGCCTCTGAATCCTTTACAGCTGAAGAAAATCGGATATTGCGCCTGCGATTAATGGAAATGTGGGATGCTTGGAACAACGGAAAGGAACCCCCAAGCACTATCCCCGAATTCCTGGAGTTATTCCCTAGATCTGGAGGTGTTACCACTGTCCCCATCAGCCGCCCAAATATTCCTCTGGGGCAACCTACTATGACCGCCAACTTCTTCGAAACACCCTCTGAGGCTTACCCCCAGGTGTTCTCGTCTGGAATTTCTCCCAACATTCTCACAGCTCCACCACCCTCTGCAACAACCCAACCATCATTACCGAAGCATACTTTCGACCCCTCGGTCTTCACATTCTAGAATCCCATTTTTCAAGCTGACCCTCCTCATTATCCTCAATACACCTACTCTCAGACACCATATGAGCTTACACCGGGGCAGGACAAAACCCCTAAAGCCCCAGAACAGGATGAAATGGCAAAGAGAATGAGGAGTCTCGAGCAAAGCTTAAAAAATATGCAAGGCTTGAGCGGGCAGAAGAGCGTCTCCTATACAGACCTATGTATGTTCCCACATGTACATTTACCGTCAGGGTTCAAAACACCAGAATTTGAAAAGTATGACGGACACGGCGACCCCATTGCTCACCTGAAGAAGTATTGCAATAAGGTGGCAAAGAAGAGTTGTTGATGGCATATTTTGGGGAAAGCTTAACTGGTATTGCTTTGGAGTGGTATATGAATCAAGATGTCTCACTTTGGCATATATGTGATGATCTGGCCTGAAACTTTTTTCAACAATTTCAGTGTAACATAGACATTGCGCCAAACAGGAACTCCCTGGCGAATCTAAAGAAAAAGCCCTCAGAAAGTTTTTGCGAGTATGCAATTGAGTGGCGCGAGCAGGCGTCGAGAGTGAAGCCCCCCATGGATGAGGTCGAGATGGTCACTGTTTTTCTGCAAGCCCAAGAAGAAGACTACTTTCAAAATATGATTTCCGCCATGGGTAAGTCTTTCGCAGAGGCAAGAAAAATTGGAGAAATGGTAGAAAATGGGCTAAAAACGGGCAGTATCTTGAGCCAGTCAGTCATAAGAGCAACCTCCCAAGATATCCAAGGCAGGTCTGGAGGAATGGCTGAAGGTAATAAGAAAGAAGAAATGGTTATGGCAGCCTCAGGGGCAAGGAGACACCGGGCTCCTAGACCCATGTTTCCTGAGAGAACCTCTCAACACTACTACCCTCATCCTGATATGGCTTATGCTCCACAACCATATGCGGTCATGAACGCTCAACCCTTTGCCCGACCACAGCCACATGCCAACAAGAATCAACCTCCGTTCCCAAGAAATCAGCCTCCCCACCAAAACCACTTTAATCCCCGACCACCACAAAATAACTTTCGCCCTTGGGAACCACATAGACGACCAAATTTTACCCCGATTGGTGAACCCTACTCCAGTTTGTTCCCGAAGCTCATCCAGATGAACCTATTACAGCCTATCCCCCAAAACAGGCAGAACCCGGAATCTCCAGCCTATCAACAGGGTGTCCATTATGCCTATCATTCAGGGGCTGAAGGGCACAGTACTGACAGCTGCTGGACATTGAAAAAAGCCGTGGAAGATTTGATCGAACAAGGGAAAATAGTGTTGAGGGAAGAAGAAGCCCCGAATGTTACCAATAAACCTTTGCCTGCTCACAACAACGGGCCATTAATCGAGATGATTTGTGAAGATAGGGAGTTTGATCCAACCTTAAAAGCTATAATTGCTATCGCTTATGCGGAAAGAAAGCCAAAGGTGGCCTCGAAGCAAGAGGAAGGGGAAAAGAAGAGCAAAATCACCAAGATAGAACCAGAAAAGAAAATTGATTTGAAAAAAGGAATACAAATGTATGTACCCAAGCAAGCCTATGTGGTGTGGGGGACAATCAAACCACCTCGGCTGAGTGAGTCAGTGGTTACTGGATGCGTACCACAGAAGCCTATGATGAGCCCTGCTGCTTTACTATGGAATTATCATCAGACGGTGGTTATGTACAAGGTTAAAGAGATCTTGGGAGAGCTACTAGACAATTCCCCTGTTAAGGTAAACAACGCCATCAGAAGGCGTTTCCCGCCTAAGGAGCATGTGAGGGCCGAGGAAGCAGAAGTGGGAAAAATGAAAAGGACTGATTATACGACGCCACATCTGTGTGAGACCTTTGTCAAGCCTAAGTATAATGAAGAGGAAGATGATGAGGTTTTCACAGCTGAAGAAAGTGAGGAAATATGTGGAGCTATGAGACAACTATTTTATGAAGCCAACATGGTTCAGCCGGGAGAGGGCACTAGCACCGCTAAGATGTTATACATGGGACCAAGCGCCAAGCTCCAAAATTGGAAGGCTACGCCATTCCCGATCAGGCAGGACTCCCGGTAGAGTAGCCCTGCCACTTTTTCTGCATCCCGAGTTATTTCAGGGTGTAACTCGGATGTTTCCTGTTGTTTCTTGTCTTTAAATTCCCGAATACGAACCCTGTTATCTTCAAAATCCCAAAAAAAATGAAATCAATATTTCATCATTCATTTTTCTTTTTTTTTGCTACTTTTCCCCTTCATTTATTCTTTTTAGTTCTAATAATGCAGCTTTAAATAACATGACATGCTGGGGGACTTCATGCCTAGATCCCAAAACGCTGTCAGAATTCAAAATAATGAATCAAGAGTCGAAATGCAAAGAAGGTAACCTTGAGGAAATAAAACAAAGAATTGGAACAACTGAAGGAAAATTGGTTCGGGTTGGAAAGGTCCATACAACAAAAGAGTGTACTCAGGGCACATCCGGGCAATTGTACTAACAAAAAATGGCCCGCGCCTATAACAAGAAAGTGCGTCCCAGGAATTTTGAAAGGGGGCAACTCGTGATAAGACGCATTTCCCCTCACCACCAGGAAGCAAAAGAAAAGTTCGCTCCTAATTGGAAGGGTCCATATATCATCTGGAAAATATTGCTGAGAGGAGCACTGTATCTGGGAGACATTGAAGGAAATGATCCTGAAACAGCAGTCAATGCAGATGCACTAAAAAGGTACTATGTCTAGACATCCCGTGGTGAATGGCTTTTGTGTAATTGAGATGACGAAGGCTTTCCTTCCCGCTACCCCAAACACTATCAATCCTTCATAAACCCTTTGAGCCGGTTACGCTTCTTTGGTCACCCTCTTTGGAACCCAAAAGTAAAAAAAGAAAAAGAAAAGAAAAGAAAAAGAAAAAGAAAAGAAAAAAAGGAAAGAGAAAGAAATAAAAAAAACAAACAAAACAAAACAAAAGCAAAAACAAAAACGTAGTTGCCTGAACTACGTTTGACTTGATTCCGAAAGAATACGTAGGCAGCCTCTCCCTGAGGTTCAGTCACACCAAAACAAAAATTCCAATTTCCCCTCAAAATTTAAATTGGGGTAGATGATATAATGGTCTGGCTATGAATCCGCCGAAACGGTTCCAAATTTGTAGTTCCGCCCAAATCCTTTTACCCAAAGACTTTGTCCAAGTCCTTCCGATCAATTGGCAAAAGTAGGGAAGTAAAAAAACATCATTGTTGGAATCTGACAAAATGCAAATTGAGAAAAATAAAATGAGAGAGTCTTATCGGTGAAAAGCTTCGGGCTCCATAAGGCGATGGTGAGTAGAGAAACTGAAAATGAGAGAGTCCGCTTAGTGAAAACTCGCAAAGAGCACTATCGGGCGACGGTGAGAAGAGAAATGAGAGAGGTCGATTGGCAAAAACCCGCAAAGGGCGCTATCGGCCGAAGACATCTCATCACTAAAGAGTCCTAGCAAGGTTCCCTGGTTTGGAAACGCGGATCAATGGGTTTACGAGAAGCTGGAAAGTTTGTGTGGGTCGGACGTCCAGTCCAAGAAGCATGTCATATTCATTTGAAGCCAGCATGCACACCCCAGATAAGTCCTTCTTTTCCCCCGGAAAGGACGCTTCTCTTTAAACTCATTCGCTTGCCTTTTGTATATTTCTTCCTTGAATCCCTTTCGGTTTAACACTAATTCCGGAATTACTACAAAGAAAAGTGGCAGGATTGGTTCTATCGGGCTCCGCCTGGTAAGAGTCGAAGAAAATAACCAGCCTCACTGGGTGCGTCATTCCAATCCCGATTGACCACGGTGGTTGATTCTTTCGAAGAAAAAACAATGGAAAAGAAAGAAAGTCAAAGGCAAAGGTCCTACGAGCAGAATAAAGCAAAAGGGCCAGAGCCCATACGGGCGCGTCATCATGAAATCTTAAGGCTGAACCCGGTCAGTTTAAAAAGAGATTCACCCTCAAGGCCAACAAGCAGCAAAGTTCTCAATGGAAATGGGCCGGGATCAAGCAATTGGGATGATCAAGGCCACAAAACCAACCACCGTTTCAAACTAACAAATTGTTCTTTGTTGAAAAAAGGTTTTATTCAGAGCAACCGTGCAAGATGCAGGTGCAGCCCAGAAAGAAATGAAATGCGCAAGCGCTGAAACAACTTTGCAGCAGGAAAGCAACAAAAAAGGAAGTTTTTCCGAAATTCTTTCATGCGTTTGCTAAATAAAAAGAAAAAAAATAAAAAGAAGAAGAAAAGAAGGAGAAAAAGAAGAAAAGGAAAATAAATGAAAATGAAAACCCCAAAAGAAAAGCAAATCATAGTAGCATAGGAGCTTTTTCTTTCCAAATCCCGGCCAAAAAACCGTGGAGCTTTTTCTTTCTAAATCCCGGCCAAAAAACCGAGGATCTTCCGGCCAAAAAAAAGTGGAGCTTTTTTCTTTCCAAATTCCGGCCAAAAACCGAGGATCTCCCGGCCAAAAAACCGTGGAGCTTTTTTCTTTCCAAATCCCGACCAAAAATCCGAGGATCTCCCGGCCAAAAAACCGTAGAGCTTTTTCTTTCCAAATCCCGGCCAGAAAACTGAGGATCTCCCGGCCAAAAAACCGTGGAGATTTTTTCTTTCCAAATCCCGGCCAAAAAACTGAGGATCTCCCGGCTCTCCCGGCCAAAAAACCATGGAGCTTTTTTCTTTCCAAATCCCGGAAACCAAGGATCTCCCGGCCAAAAAACCGTGGAGCTTTTTCTTTCCAAATCCCGGCAAAAAAAACGAGGATCTCCGGGCCAAAAAACCGTGGAGCTTTTCTTTCCAAATCCCGGACAAAAAATCAAGGATCTCCCCGCCAAAAAACCGTGGAGCTTTTTTTCTTTTCAAATCTCGGCCAAAAAATCGAGGATCTCCAGGCCAAAAATTGTGGAGCTTTTTCTTTCCAAATCCCGGCCAAAAACACCGAGGATCTCCCAGCCAAAAAACTGTGGAGCTTTTTTCTTTCCGAATCTCGGCCAAAAAACCGAGGATCTCCCGGCCAAAAAATCGTGGAGCTTTTTTCTTTCCAAATTCCGACCAAAAAACCGAGGATCTCCCGGCCAAAAAATCGTGGAGATTTTTTTCTTTCCAAATCCCTGCCAAAAAACCGAGGATCTCCCGGCTAAAAAACTGTGGAGCTTTTTCTTTCCAAATTTCGGCCAAAAAACCGAGGATCTCCTGGCCAAAAAACCGTGGAGCCTTTTTTTTCTTTCAAAATCTCGGCCAAAAAACCCAGGATCTCCCCGCCAAAAAACCGTGGAGCTTTTTTCTTTCCAAATCCCGGCCAAAAAACCGAGGATCTCCTGGCCAAAAAACCGTGGAGCTTTTTCTTTCCAAATCCCGGCCAAAAATCGAGGATCTCCCTACACAATCCCGATTTGATCGCTTAGATATGTGCAACTAACTCACAAAATTTTCTTAATGATAACTGGGGCAGAAAATTTCGTTCGTTTGTTTGTTTTGGTATCTTAAGCAGGTCGACCTCAAGACACAAAGTGTGAGATGACCAATGGACTAAATTTCAATCCAGAATCAAGAAAAGAAGAAAAGAACAAAAAGAAATGAACTCAAATGTGAAGCAAGCAAGGGTGAGGATTGCTCAAAATCTGAATGAAGTCACAAGCTCCGCTGATCCTCTTTTGACCCAATGCTGCATGAAGAAGAAACCACCTACAACTTGCGAGCATCAAGATTCAGATCGAATTCTATAGCAAAATCAGCTAAGACTCAAGATCAAGTTTCAAGAGAATCATAGATAGGAATCTTGTAACTCATAGTTGTTAGGTATAGCTAGCTTAGCTTTGATTTTCCTTTTGGTGTAATAAGGAAGTCAGCAAGCATTATCAGCAACAACAATAGTGAAATCACAGTTCCTGGTAGTCCCAGCTACCGACCCTCCCAGAACTATACTGAACTGGTTCCTTTATAGCCAAGGAAATGTAGGCAACCTCCGAAGCAGGGTTCGGTCAGACGGTTTTCAAGATGCTTCTCATGGAGTGCTGAGCGGGCAAAATCCTTCATGGTGCTCATTTATCTTTGCTCGAAGACCCTTCATGTCTTCAAGCAAAGAGGGGCAGCTGTGAGCACATGATTTTTGCCACGCTTAATTTACTCCTATAGTTTCTTCAGAATTAGAATTTTATTTTATGATTTGAATTTTTAGGAATTAATTGCATGATTTTATGTCTTGTTTGAATTTTTGTGTGCATTGTTAGTTGCTATAATTCATAAAAAGTACAAAAATAGTACACTTGCATTTAAAAATTCGATTTTTATATTTTTTTCAAGTAATATTACTAAAACAAGAGAAAAATAAAATAGTCCTTTTACATTTTTAAATTCCACATTTTACATTTTTGGTTTAGCTTTCTTTTAAATTAGGAATTAGTTGATTTTGGAAAATAATTGGTATAATTTTAGATTTTGATCTTGCATAAAATACAAACAAAATAATAATAATAATTAAAATACAAAATAAATACAAAAGGAGTAAAAAAGTGAGATTTGGTCTTGATAAAAAACCAAATTTTTGGGCCAAACCCAGTCTCAGCCCAACAACCCTCACAAAATCAGACCAAAATCCAGCCTTATACCCCTTTTCACCCGGCCTGCCCTTTTCCTTAGCCAAAACGACGTCGTTTCGACGCCTCTCCATCCGAGCCCTTCAATTTTTCTAATCCAACGGCTCATATTCTTTCTTGGCTAAATAATAAAAATGTCTGAAATATCTCTAATGTTAGAGACATTATACATCTTCCTCGTACCCCGCCCGACCTCCGATCGCCAGTGTATAACCTCTGTGTCCCCGCCGTGCTTTCGCCGTCCGCCGGCGGTGGCGGCGAAGCCCCAAATCCTCCAAAATTTCACCACATACTCTCCTTTTCCCCCTCTTTCCAACCCCCAAGACCTTATCTCTCAAATTGTAACCGATTTGCTCGAATATTGGATTGAAATTTTGGTCAAAACACAAACTCATCCAAATCTGACCAAATTAACACCAAATCATCTTCTCCACTCCCTCATCCCTAATCTCCAACCAGGTTCTTTCAGATCGAAATCTAGCCGAGAACCCTAATTCTTCAAAGTCAAAATTTCTGTTATTTGGCGCTACGACTGCTTTTAATCGTGTATTTTCTTATTAAAAACACATGATTAAAGACAGTTTTGGTCCAAATGGCTCCAAATGTGACCTGATTCGAGTCTGGGCCAAAATTAAAGGGTACCTCGTCTTTCGTTTTATTTTCTTCTTTGTTCTTGTTCCTCCATGCCGTTTTGTTGCTAGGTTTTGTGTTTGTTTTATTTTTCTCCTTTTATGAAATTTCTCGATCACTGTGGGTTAATTTTGGTTTAAGTCTCGTTGTCGATTTTTAAATCTCAGTAAATTTGATGCTGATGTATTATGTTTCTGTTCGATTTAATCCTTAATTGCTTTTGAATTATAGTAATGTGGATAATTGGTCTTAATGGATTCAAATCGAAATGTAGTTAGATTTTACTGTAGTTTTATTTTTGATTCAAGTAAGTGTTTGGCCATTCTGATAAACAGTGTGTTATTTGGCTTATACACATGTAGATTAGCTTTGCCATCCGATTTGTTTCCTTTTAGTTTTTGGTTTTGTGAGCATGTGATTTTTGCCCTATATGAATTATTTCCAAAAAATTCAAACAAAATAATTTCTTTCATTATTTTACAATTTTGTGGATTTTTGTGACATTTATGTTGACATTCTATTTGTGCATTTTAATTCAGATGAAAAATATAAAAAAAATATATACTTGACATTTGCATTTAGGATTTAATTTTGTATTGTAGGATTAATTAGTAGTTACGTTGTTTTTAAAACAAAATATAAAGAAAGTAACAAAAATAGTCTATTTTGCATTTTTAATTGTTAATTGTCGAATTTGTCATGAGTTTACTTTTAAATAGGACTCAATCAATTTTTAGGAATTAATTAGCTTAATTTTGGAAATAAATTAGATCTTTATTTTATTTCAACATTTAATAAGTCAGAAAAAATATTAATAATAAAAATACAAATGAAAACAAAACAAAAGAAATAAAAGGAGTGCCTTAAATAGAGACCCATGATTTGGGCCACCTTCAAATGCCAGGCCCAAGCCAAAATCACCCCCAGCTGGCCCAATCTGCACCCTGCCCGGTCCAATCCTCCGGTCCCCTAAACCATCCAAACGACGTAGTACCAGGACAATACTACGTCGTTTTGAGATCTTCAGGTTTGAATCAATCTTGTCCGTTCCTTTTATCATCCAAAGCCATTGAAATAAACTATCTTAAAATTTTAAAAGAAACCTAGGACCCCTAGATTATGTCGTCTCTTCCGTTCTCCCTTCACCACCGCCCGCCGCCCACCGAAAATCGCTGACGGCGGCGGTGGACCTCAAATCCTCACTAATTTTACACCATAGCATCTTCTTCATTCCCCCATAACGAATCCGGTGCCTGTTCCCGTCGAATCCCGGTGGAATGCCTCGAATATCAATCTGAAGATCGAAACCCTAGTGCCGCCACAACTTCTCTAGTGGCGGCGCCACCCCATCTAACCCCCAAACATCATCCATGCATCATCGCCCTTCTTCTAACCCTAATACACCACCATTTCTCCCCAGATTGTCACCAAGTTTGGTTCTTCTCGGATCTGAAAATAAAGAGGAAATGAATCCGTCGAGCTTCAAGTTTCTGCGAGTGCTAGGGTTTGAAACAGGTATTATCCCTGTGTTTTCGTCAAGAAAACACATGGTTAATACTTGTTTTAAATCATATGGAGTTTTCAAAGGTTTCCAGTTTTGAGGTATTCTTTCTTCCTCTATGATATTCCTCATTCATCTTCACTCTCCCTGTTCTCTTTACTCCATCTTTGTTCTTCTTTTATGCTTCGTGGCTAAGTTTTGATTTTGTTTCAAGATTGGAACTTTTGTAAGATTAGAATTGATAAGCTAGTCTATTGATTTGCCTGTTTAAATTCATTTAGTTCATAATTGCTTATAGGTGGTTTAAGCTTAATTGTTTATTTCATGAAAGCGCCTAAATTGTTTAGATTCAATCTTTTCTTTGGTTTTATTTGTTGATTAATGACTGAGTCCTAGGGCTGTTGGAACTCAATGTTGCAGTAGCCCAAAGGTTGGGATCAGCCCAGGTTCAAATTGACCCGCATTTTTTCTTGTTTTAACCTTGAGGCAAATAGCAGGGCTTTTAAGGGTAAATTAGAAAATTAGGGCAATGGAAATTTTCATAACAGATTGGAGAAGCCCCTAGACGCTTCTAATAGGGGTCTTTCTGGATTTTTAGGAAGATGATAGGGATAACTTGGAAAAGAAGTTAATAAATTAGGGACTAGGGGATAAAATCTGAAATAAAAGAGGGGGAAAAAGTGTGAAGGGGTCTAGAAGCTTCCCCCCTGAAATTTGCCTATAAAAGGGCATGACCCTTACTTCATTCACAAGTTTTGGAGTCTCAATATTCTCCCCAAAAACCTTTCCATCAGATCTGACTCCTGAAATTCAAATTTCCAATGAGCAGAAAGTTAGAACTCCTATTTAGATCTTAGAATCCTATTGAAAAATAAAAAAAGGGGAAAATATAGTATAGAATCCAAAAAATAATACTATCTGATTGCTTCTCCTTAGGTTATCTTTGAATTCTAACTTCAGTTCAGCTTTTAGCTCACATCAAAAACCAAAAACAGTTCGAATTCCTTTTGTTCTATTTGATATTTGAAGTTTGATAGAATTTAGAGTCAGTTTGAATTGAATCTGATTGGTTGAGTTAATTAGTGGGTCAATGGCTGCTTATGTTTGATTTCTGGATTCAATCGCCTGTTGATTGGGTTTATTCAAGTTCACTCGACTGAATATGGATGCTGTGTTTTCAAAATTCGATTCTGGAGTGATTTGATATTGAATATTGAGCTGTGAGATTAATTTCGATCTGCTGTTGTGACGTCTATTGCTGCTGACCTCGTTTCTTCTTCTTTATTTTCAATTCCAGGTATATTCCCATGCTCAAGTAATGCTGAAGTTATGTTCACATGTAGAAGACCACTTTTGAAGTTTATATAATGAGAAAATGCATATTTGTGTTAGGACCTTTACTGCTATTGTTCAGTTAGAAAAATTAGCTTTTTGTGACATGTTACTGTTATTGGTTGACTCATTTGAGCTATACTTCAATTGTGTTAGTGAGATTGTGGACTGTAATTAGGACTGTGGACTTGGGCTGTTTATGATAATCGTTCATGGCTATGCTATACACTAGGAGAAACATATGAATAGTTTGAAGGATAAAATATGTAATTAATTGGAGCTGTTCTTAGTTATCCAGGTTATATATTGAATTTCTATTCAATGTTTCCATAATAGCAGTAAACGTGGACGTTAAAATGCCTATGAAACTCAGTGCGTTTAACTAGACCTGTAAGTTGGCATTAAGACTATCGTTTATTTTGGCTCAGACGCCAGGCCCAAACGTTTGTTTTCAACCAGTAGCTAAAACAGTCGTTCTGGATTTGCTCTGCACGTATAATTCAACTTGTTTTAGATAAATTGCTAAAAAATGTTTTGTTTCTTACTCACAATATTGTTAGGACTTTCAAGCATGTTAATTAATTAGGTTTTATTTAGAGACAAATAAATATAGAAAATCATATCTTACTTTAGGAAATACCTGTTAAATAGAAAAATGAGATGAGCCTCGTTAAACAAAACAAACAAATTGCGGGGCCCTCGATAAATATTTATACAAAATACTTAGACTCCGGGATTGGCTGTTTAGCAAATTTTACGGCCCTCCCCAAAATAATAACACGTTAGTCACTTTAAGCGCGTTTTTAATAATCTGACTTTCTTAAGTACAGGTGCACATTGATGTGACCCAAATCCAAATCTCAAAGGAGTCGAAATGCGTTGACAACCACGGGTGCACTGGTGCGATGTGGTTCGAGACGCATTTTCACGATGGTGCAATTCTCATTAAAACAAAAAATAAAATCGGATTACTAATAAAAGGCACATAATGTTAGAACATGTTTTGAAATTAGATAAAAGCAAATACAACAGTTGAGCGACCGTGCTAGAACCACGAAATCCGAGAATGCCTAACATCTTCTCCCGGGTTAACAGAATTCTTTCCTCAGATTTTTGGTTCGCAGATTGTTAACAGAGTCATAATCTGCTCGGTTCGGGATTCAACCGGTGACTTGGGACACCATTAATCTCCCAAGTGGCGACTCTAAAATCAAATAATAAATCCCGTTCAGGTTTTCCTTTAAATGGAAAAACTCCTTTATGCCCTCGCGGGTGTAGTGAAAAAGGAGGTGTGACAGCTCTGGCGACTCTGTTGGGGATTCAAACCCAGAACTTCGGTTCAGGGTTTAAGAATTCGAGCATAGACAAATTGATGTGTTTGGCTTTATCTGATTTTCCTACATGTTTCCTGCCAAATGTGCTAAATGCTTTACCGCTTTGATATTATTTGAACTGCATATATAAACTGTGCCGAAACACTTCTCTTCTCACCTCCGGGGATGTGCTTACTGGTTGAGACTCCCTATCCTATTAGTGTCATACCTTGAAATAGGAAAGAGGCCGGACAAGTTACCAAGCCGGACGATCCCGCAGGTCCCCGGTACGTAGCCCCTCCTCGACTCGAGTTGTCTGCTCGGGTACACAGTCTAGAACACATACCGAGGTTTTGAACTTAGAATAACCTGACTTTATGCCGGATCCCTAGTAGGAGCGCTTATTTGCATCACATGCATGTGACTTAGGGGACTCAATACAGGAGTTGGGTCCGTCTAGGACAGGTAACCTGATATGAAAAAACCACCATGATGCATTTTATGTGTTGCATTTATTTGTCTCAGACTCGCGTGTTGACCGGCTTGAATTTGGAAAAAGGGAAAGAAATAATAGTGTATAGAGTTGATTACCTGATTTGGCAAAATCCATGTCCAAGTAATGTTGACACTTTGCCGAATTTTTGAGAAAATAAGAGAAGTGTTTGGTGTCAATGGAAAAGGAAACAAAAAAAAAAAAGAAAAAAAATATTTTTATTTGTTCTATGTGCCAATTGAAAAGCGAAACAAAGAGTTTTTTTAGACATAGTTTGCGTCATTTTTCAATAAAGAAAAATGAAAGAATTTTAATTTCAATTGTTGGAAAGAAAATACAAAAAGAGTTTTGTTTTCGAAAACAGCTAGTTTACTTGCTCGAACTATGCAGGTTTGATTCTCACCGGATGTGAGATACGTCGGCAACCCTCATCGGGTCCAACAACCCCTTTTGCAAAAATAGCCAAAAATACCAAAATTTTAATTTTTATCCAATAAGTCGGGTGACCCCATTCTTGTTGAAAACAAGCCGAATGTCCCCAAAAGGGCGCCGGAAGGCCGTTTTTACAAGAATAGCCACCCTGAGTCATTTTAAAACGATTTGCGGGCACGGCCTTAAAATCTCCCTTTCGGAAGTGCTGAAAGGCCGTATTTGCAAAATTGAGCCTTTGTTTTCTTAAATAAAATTCTTGTTTTTTAAAAAATAGCCACTTTACTTTTTAATTCAAAATAATCCATTACATGACCATTTTTCTTTAAATAGTCGCAGTTGACATTGGAGCCTTCTCAGTCTTGCACGGGCCCATGGCGATGCCGAGTGATGCCTCATGGGCCCCAGGATTTGCAGCTTTGATATACTCCTAGATTAGTCGAGTCTGTACTTTGTTTTTAAGTATGTTTTGTACTTTCCTTTCTGAAAAAGAAAAAACACAACAAATAGTCTAGTAGTTTTGTAATCGCAGTTGTTATTAATGACAATCTGAAAATTCCCAAATTTTTTTTTTCGTTATTTCTTGCATCTAATTTTGAACTTATTTGCAAGAACTACGCTTGGTCTGATTCATGCGGGGTCATGATCCATAGGCAATCTACATAGGATTCGACCATAACCAAAAGAAAAAGAAAAAAAAAGAAAAAAAAGAGAGGAAAAACCACAAAAGGGCAAAAAGAAAAGAAAATAGCTGAAAAACAAGAAAGAAAGAAAAGAAAAATCAAGAAAGGAAGAAAATAGGAACAAGAGAAGACAAAGGCAAGAGTGAAAATAAGAAAAAAGAAAAAAGAAGAAAAACAAAGGAAGAGAATGTTTACAATTGGAAATAAGGAAAAAGCCGGGATGATGCATGCGGCCGATCAAAAGCAGTTAAATGCCCTAACGCTAACGTGATGTTTCATTTTTGTCGTGTCATTCCAGAAAGGTGGTTGGTTTGTGCTTTTAGCATGGTAACTCATTTTTACAACACAAGGACAAAAGGCAGTCGGCATCCTGGTAACCCATTCCTACAACACCCGGTCAAAAAATATACTGAACATGATAGGCCAAGAATCAGATACCAATATCGTTGACCCGTCAAAAGAGGTAGAAGTGGTAGATGTTAAAGCAATGAAAGAAGAGATGTATAAGTTGAGGCAGCAGATGGCCGAGATGCATCAAGCCTGGGCTGAAGGTCAACCGGCGCCAGTTTATCCTGCCAATCCAGCATATCTCCCACCTTTGGCTCAGTCTCAGGAGCTTCCTCCTGCGAATTCATCTGCACTTTTCCCTTTCTACCAACAGAGTTATGGCACCGCCTCCTATCCTCCCCAAGCTTCACCACCCAAACAAAACCCTCCTCCACCAATCACCCCTGTCTTTGTGGCGCCTCCACCTGCCACATTGCAAAGATCTTCCAGTGGGTCATTGTTTCAAACTCACGACAGCCAGTGCTACCCTCCCAAGCCTACCTTTAAAGCTTCTGAGCCATATTCCTACACTCCTCACCTTGAGCTCCCGGTGGAAACTGACAAGCCGCTTAAGGATCTAGAACAGGAAGAGATGTTTTGAAAAGTAAAAAGCCTGGAGCAATCCTTCAGGAACATGCAAGGATTAGGTGGTCAAGTCAGTGTGGCCTACAAGGATTTATGCTTGTTTCCTGATGTCCAGTTACCTGCGGGATTCAAGTCTCCAAAATTTGACCTATATGATGGATATGGTGATCTGGTAGCCCATCTGAGGGGATTTTGCAGTAAGATGAGAGGAGCCGGAGGAAGGGATGGGTTGTTGATGGCGTACTTTAGCCAGAGTCTGAGTGGTGCGGCCTTGGAATGGTACACGCACCAGGATCATGCTTGATGGTATACCTGGGATGATTTGGCCCAAGAATTTGCATGCCACTTTCAGTACAATCTAGAAATCATCCCGGACCGTCTATCACTGACTAAAATTGAGAAGAAGCCAGGGGAAAGCTTTAGGGAGTACGGTTTCCGGTGGAGAAAGCAGGCAGTAAGAGTCGATCCTCCAATGAAAGAAAATGAGATGGTCGATTACTTCCTACATGCTTTGGAGCCTACCTACTATGGTCATTTGGTATCAGCAGTCGGCTAGTCTTTCAATGAGGTCGTGAAAATGGGAAGCATGGTTGAAGAAGGGCTCAAATCCGACAAAATCATGAGCTATTCGGAAATCAAGGCAACTACTCAGGCCATCCAGAGCGAAAGGGTACTGGGAAAGAAAAAGAAAGAAGATTTGGCGGTAGTTGACTCAAGAACTTGGTCCAGGAGCCCATCACCATATTACCATCAACCTCGACCCCGTCCCCAAACTTACTCCCACACTCCACATCACTATTACCCACCCCGTGGTCCCCACTTCTCTATCCATCATGCCCACACATACCCCCAACATCCTACCCACGCGCCATGGCGTACAGCCACCCCACAAAATACTTACCCAACTCAAAAAACCTACCCACCTCCAAGAGCCTACAGGACTCCCCCTGGAGCAGGTTTGCGAGCTAACAAAAATTTCAAGCAAGAGAGGGCCCGGAAGCAGGAAACTTTCACCCCCATCAGAGAGTCATATGCAGACTTGTTTAAGAAACTAAAGCATTATAACCTGATTGCACCGATTCCTCCAAATCATGTGGACAAGTGTGCAAGAAGCTTTGACTCTTCTAAAAGGTGTGAATATCATTCCAATGCCCAGGGGCACGATGTCGAAAGTTGCCGGGATTTGAAAACAGAGATAGAAAAAATGATTCAGGAAGGGATAATTGCGGTACAGGACAGTGGCACCTAGAACATTGCACATAATCCTTTACCTGCACATGATGGTGCACGTTTTGTGGGGAAGATCCATGGCAACGGGGAGTATGAGAATCCTCACGGAAACTTGTTGGATGAAGGTCCCAGTAATCTTGATGGGCAATCCAGTGGCTAAGGTGTCGAGTTTTGTGGTTGGAAAGACGCTCCATCTCTTGGTTAGCTAGAATGGAGTTTTGGTGGTTTATTTTGTTGTCATTTCTGTTGTCCGGGTTATTCTCAGGGTTGTAATCCGGACATTGTCTTGTGACTCAAACCCTTCTATCTTTTCACTTTGCTTTGTTTAGTCATAATAGCTTGTTTAGTGCCATCTAGGTTTGTTCAAGGGATGTAACTAGTTCAGTTTGCTTGTTTTGTTGTTTAAATCCTTTCACCGCCAGTCTAATGCAATTCTCTATTTCCTACCATTTCTAGTCATTTTATTTAGTTCCCTTCTCCCTTTACAATTCTTTTATGCTGGTTCTAGTGACATGACATGCACACATAGTTCTCAGCCTGGTTTTAAAAGTCAGTTTAGTAATAAAGCAATGAAACAATGTTGAAGATGTGAGGACATTCAAGGGAATAAGAAAGGGCATGTTGAGATCACTTCGAGCCTAAATTGTGAAACTGGGGGCAGAGGAAACATAAAGAAATATTGTTGAAATTCATCATCGGCAAGTTTGCGCCAAGTTTACAGGGCCGTTCGCAGCACCGTATTTGTTGCCCTAATTGATAAATACAGAAGGCAAATATGTGAATATGGTTATTAATTCTGGTACAATAAAAAGATGTTACTTATGTTTCCCTCAATTTGTTCAATTGTGTAGTTTGTACTTGGCATGTTTTGGAGATTGGAATGACGAAGGCATTTTGTTCTGCTATCCAAACACTTTATCCGTTGCTACCCCTTTTGAGCCTCATTTTTTTTCTTTCGTTCCCTCTTTCAGAATCAATAACAAAACTCGAAAGCCCCGAGCGGGGAAAATCAGCGGAGAAACAAGAGAAAAATAGTCCAAAAGAAAAGAAGAAGGAAAAGAAAAAGAGAAGAGAAGAGAAGAGAAAAGAAAATAAAGGAAAAGAGAAAAGAAAAAAGAAGACGAAAAGAAAAAAGAAAAGAAAAAGGAAAGAAAAAGAAAGAAAAGAAAAGGAAAGAGTAAAGAAAGAAATGAAAGAAGAAAGAAAAGAAAGTGGAAGAAAGAAAGATTGCAACGATAAGGTAATTTCTATGACCTGAACTACGTTTGACTTGATCCCGAAAAGAGTACGTAGGCAGCCTCTCTGAGGCTCAGTCATACCAAAATAAAAATTCAAAAGTCCCCAAGAAAGAAACTAGGCAGAATTTGTGGTTGTTGTGAGAAGTCTGATTCCGAAAGTTGTAATGCTGAACCCACGTTGATTTGTTTTTGAGCCTTGATAACTTTCTTTCTAACCCTATCCAATTGCCCACATTACGGTCCAAAGAAAGACCTTCTGATCAATCTTCGAGAGATGCCGAGTCAAGCGAGCTGAGGTGAATCATATCAGGGGCAACACTCCGGTCCAAACGAAGGAAATGAAGAATGAGGGAGTCTTGTTGATGAGAACCCCCGCGGGTACCCCAAGGCAGTGAAAGCTGAGAGAAATAAAAAATGAGAGAGTCTTATTGGTGAAAACCTTCACCGGCACCATAAGGCGACAGCGAGACGAGAGAAAAACCAAAATGAGAGAGGCTTTATAGTGAAAACCCTTTGGACATTACAATTCGAATAAGGATTGGAAACCCGATCGGGCAAGCGGAGCATTGAAGCCTAGTTTCATGGCGAAGAGGTACAACAAGAGCCTAACATCGGACTTGCTAAATATAGTAGGCTTCAGGTGCATGTCAAGGTTGTTAGAGTCGGTATCCACATTCGATGGGTTGCTACTCTGTAGGTTTCTTATTAGGAATCGTCTCTTTCCATTATCATTTACTCTATTCCTCCTATGTTGTTTTACTCTCTCTTCCTGAGTTTGTTTGGTCATAACCAATGAGAAATGACTCCAAAATCTACCACCAGCTTTCTAATTGAACAAAATGGGATCTGGCCAGCACATCAATTGTCGTAAGTTAGGAAAGAATAACAAGCGCACCGAGCTGGTAACAATCAACATGCTTTGGGATTCGTTTGAAATACAAAGGCTTGGTATATATCATTTCATGGACAATGCAACAGAATGAGGGCTAGAGTGAACGGATCAAAGGTATTTTCTGTCATAAGATTGACAAAAAGGGTGGTAAATCAGTGACAAGCAAGATCTTCCAAGAAGAAATCAGAGTTATCATGGCTAGCGATGGAGCAATAGACCTCGAGGCCAGAGCCAGTGGTTTGAGTCAAGAAAGAACATCATGCACACTGAGTTTGGTAACAACTAATATGCTTTGGGGATCATGTGAAACACAAGGATTTGGTAGATGTCGATTCAGGAACAATGCAACAGATAGAAAGTATAGGGTTCAAACAAGAAGAGGTATTTTCTGGGTTAAGATTTACAAAGAAAGTGGTTAGTCAAGGAACAAACAGGGTTTTCGAATGGAAATCAGTTATAATGATGAGTGAAGGAACAATAAACTCAAGGACGAAGCTAGTGGTTAAGACAAGAAAGAACATCATATACACAAAGTGGGGACAATAGACATGCCGTGGGATTCATATGAGACATGAGGATTGGGGAGATGACACTTCATGCAACGCAACAAATGGAGGATATCGGGCCGCCCTCAAAGTTCAAGACCACAAACCAACAACCACATTTTAAACTTACAAGTTTTCTTTGTTTGAAACAGGGACAAAACAGCGCAAGAAAGTTGGAAGAAAAGAGAGGAAAAGAAAAAAGAAAAGGGAAGAAGAGGAGGGCCGACAAAAGGGAAGTTTCTCAAATCTTTGCCTTTGCCTGTCTTGTTAGTATGCACAAAATGCTGCCATTGCTTTTCACATTTTTCCTCCTAGGATAAAAGGCCTAGTCCGATGGATTTTTCTCCAAACCTGCATCTTAGTCTGATGAATCTTTCTCCTAAGATAACAGAAAACCTAGTCTGATGAATTTTCTCCTAGGATAAAAATCTTAGTCAAATAGTTTTACTCACAAGGGTCGTACATGCCAGTCAAGTCTTTCATTTTGCTCTCACCATCATACCAGTAGCTTAGGTGACAACTCACAAGTCTGCCCGGCCACCAAACTAGGGCAGGAAATTTTGCTTGTTTGTCTATTTTTGTTGTAGTCAGGAGCCATCTGGAGAACAAGGGAATACTTTTCAAGTTTCAGCAGTCAGGAGCCCACTTGGAGAACAAGGGAAGTACAATTCAAAATTTTAGCTTTTACTTTTAATATCTGATAACATGCTGTACCCAGCTACCAAACTGGGATAAAAGTTTTCTTTGTTTGTCTATTTTGTTGCAATCAGGAGCCCATCTGGAGAACAAGGGAATACCTTTCAAATTCAGCAATCAGGAACCCACCTAGAGAGTAAGGGAATACTTTCCAAATTCAGCAATCAGGAGCCCACCTGGAGAACAAGGGAATACTTTTCAAGCTTCAGCAGTCAGGCACCCACCTGGAAAACAATGGAATACTTTTCAAGCTTCAGCAGTCAGGCACCCACCTGGAAAACAAGGGAAGTACAATTCAAATCTTAGATTTTAATTTTGATATTCGATAACATGATGTGCCCAGTCACCAAACTGGGGCAGAAAATTTTCTTTGTTTGTCTATTTTGTTGCAGTCAGGAGCCCACCTGAAAAACAAGGGAATACTTTTCAAGCGTTAGCAGTCAGGAGCCCGCTTGGAGAATAGAGGCACATATTTCAAATTGCAGCAGTCAAGCATCATTCAGAGGAATGGCAAAACAACGCCAATCACTATTCAAGGTAACAACGTAAGAATTCCGTTGGACGAATACAAGTTCAAGGAAACACAAGAGCAAGTTTGAAGACATAGATAGGACTATTCTTGTAATTCATAGATTATAGCTTAGGTTAGCTTCTTTTTCTTTTGACCCGGTGTAATAAGGAGGTCAGCGAGCAGTAACAACAACAACAGCAGCGGAATCACAGCTCCTGGTAGTCCTAGCTACCAGACCTTCCCGAACTACACTGATCTGATTCCTTTTTAGCTAAGGATATGTAGGCAATCTCTGAAGCAGGGTGCAGTTAACTCTTTCAAAAATTCTTCACACAGAATATTCAAACGGGCAAAAAATCACTCGTTTCCTCTCACTTATCTTTGCACGAAAACTCTTTGTGTTCCCAAACAAAGAGGGGCAGCTGTGAGCACGTGATTTTTGCCCTATATGAATTATTTCTAAAAAATTCAAACAAAATGATTTCTTTCATTATTTTGCAATTTTGTGGATTTTTGTGACATTTATGTTGGCATTATATTTGTGCATTTTAATTCAGATGAAAAATATAAAAAATATACACTTGACATTTGCATTTAGGATTTAATTTCATATTTTAGGATTAATTAGTAGTTACGTTGTTTTTAAAACAAAATATAAAGAAAGTAACAAAAATAGTCTATTTTGCATTTTTAATTGTTAATTGTCGAATAGTCTATTTTACTTTTAAATAGGACTCAATCAATTTTTAGGAATTAATTAGCTTAATTTTGAAAATAAATTAGATCTTTATTTTATTTCAACATCTAATAAATCAGAAAAAAATAATAATAATAAAAATACAAATGAAAACAAAACAAAAGAAATAAAAGGAGTTCCTTAAATAGAGATCCATGATTTGGGCCACCTTCAAACGCCAGGCCCAAGCCAAAATCACCCCCAGCCGGCCCAATCTGCACCCCCCCGGTCCAATTCTCCAGTCCTCTAAACCATCCAAACGACGTAGTACCAGGACAATACTACGTCGTTTTGAGATCTTCAGGTTTCAATCAATCTTGTTCGTTCCTTTTATCATCCAAAGCCATTGAAATAAAACTATCTTAAAATTTTAAAAACCTAGGACCCCTGGATTATATCGTCTCTTCCGTTCTCCCATCACCAGCGCCTGCCGCCCAACGGAAATCGCTGACGGCAGCGGTGGACCTCCAATCTACACCAACTTTACACCATAGCATATTCTTCATTCCCCCATAACGAATCCGGTGCCTGTTCCCGTCAAATCCCGGTGGAATGCCTCGAATATCAATCTGAAGATCGAAACCCTAGCACCGCCATAGCTTCTCCGGTGGCAGCGCCACCCTATTCAAACCCCAAACTTCATCCATGCATCATCGCCCTTCTTCTAACCCTAATCCGCAACCATTTCTCCCAGATTGTCACCAAGTTTGGTTCTTCTCAGATATGAAAATAAAGAGAAAATGAATCCATCGAGCTTCAAGTTTCTGCGAGTGCTAGGGTTTGAAACAGGTATTATCCCTGTGTTTTCATCAAGAAAACACATGGTTAATACTTGTTTTAAATCATATGGAGTTTTAAAAGGTTTCCAGTTTTGAGGTATTCTTTCTTCCTCTATGATATTCCTCGTTCATCTTCACTCTCCCTGTTCTCTTTACTCCATCTTTGTTCTTCTTTTATGCTTCGTGGCTCAGTGTTGATTTTGTTTAAAGATTGGAACTTTCGTAAGATTAGAATTGATAAGCAAGTCTATTGATTTGTCTGTTTAAATTCATTTAGTTCATAATTGCTTATAGGTGGTTTAAGCTTAATTGTTTGTTTCATGAAAGCGCCTAAATTGTTTAGATTCAATCTTTTCTTTTGGTTTTATTTGTTGATTAATGACTGAGTCCTAGGGCTGTTGGAACTCAATGTTGCAGTAGCCCAAAGGTTGGGATCAGCCCAGAGTCAAATTGACCCACATTTTTTCTTGTTTTAACCTTGAGGTAAATAGCAGGGCTTTTTAAGGGTAAATTAGGAAATTAGGGCAATGGAAATTTTCATAACAGATTGGGGAAGCCCCTATACGCTTCTAGTAGGGGTCTTTCTGGATTTTTAGGAAGATTATAGGGATAACTTGGAAAAGAATTTAATAAATTAGGGACTAGGGGATAAAATCTGAAATAAAAGAGGGGGAAAAAGTGTGAAGGGGTCTAGAAGCTTCCCCCCTGATATTTGCCTATAAAAGGGTATGACCCTTACTTCATTCACAAGTTTTGGAGTCTTAATATTCTCCCCAAAAATCTTTCCATCAGATCTGACTCCTGAAATTCAAATTTCCAATGAGCAGAAAGTTAGAACTCCTATTTAGATCTTAGAATCCTATTGAAAAATAAAAAAAGGGGAAAATATAGTATAGAATCCAAAAAATAATACTATCTGATTGCTTCTCCTTAGGTCATTTTTGAATTCTAACTTCAGTTCAGCTTTTAGCTCACATCAAAAACCAAAAACAGTTCGAATTCCTTTTGCTTCTGTTTGATATTTGAAGTTTGATAGAATTTGGAGTCAATTTGAATTGAATTTGATTGGTTGAGTTAACTAGTGGGTCAATGGCTGCTTATGTTTGATTTCTGGATTCAATCGCCTGTTGATTGGGTTTATTCAAGTTCACTCGACTGAATGTGGATGCTGTGTTTTCAAAATTCGATTCTGGAGTGATTTGATATTGAATATTGAGCTGTGAGATTAATTTCGATCTGCTGTTGTGACGTCTATTACTGCTGACCTCGTTTCTTCTTCTTTATTTCCAATTTCAGGTATATTCCCATGCTCAAGTAATGTTGAAGTTATGTTCACATATAGAAGACCTCTTTTGAAGTTTATATAATGAGAAAATGCATATTTGTGTTTGGACCTTTACTGCTATTGTTCAGTTAGAAAAATTAGCTTTTTGTGACATATTACTGTTATTGGTTGACTCATTTGAGCTATACTTCAATTGTGTTAGTGAGATTGTGGACTATAATTAGGACTGTGGATTTGGGCTATTTATGATAATCGTTCATGGCTATGCTATACACTAGGAGAAACATATGAATAGTTTGAAGGATAAAATGTGTACTTAATTGGAGCTGTTCTTAGTTATCCAGGTTATATATTGAATTTGTATTCAATGTTTCCATAATAGCAGTAAAAGTGGACGTTAAAATGCCTATGAAACTCAGTGCGTTTAACTAGACCTGTAAGTTGGCATTAAGACTATCGTTTATTTGGGCTCAGACGCCAGGCCCAAACGTTTGTTTTCAACCAGTAGCTAAAACAGTCGTTCTGGATTTGCTCTGCACGTATAATTCAGCTTGTTTTAGATAAATTGCTAAAAAATGTTTTGTTTCTTACTCACAATATTGTTAGGACTTTCAAGCATGTTAATTAATTAGGTTTTCTTTAGAGACAAATAAATATAGAAAATCATAGCTTACTTTAGGAAATACCTGTTAAATAGAAAAACGAGATAAGCCTCGCTAAACAAAACAAACAAATTGCGGGGCCCTCGATAAATATTTATACAAAATACTTAGACTCCGGGACGGGCTGTTTAGCAAATTTCACGGCCCTCCCCAAAATAATAACACGTTAATCACTTTAAGTGCGTTTTTATTAATTTGACTTTCTTAAATACGGGTGCACATTGATGTGACCCAAATTTAAATCTCAACGGAGTCGAAATACGTTGACAACCACGAGTGCACTGGTGCGACGTGGTTAGAGATGCTTTTTCACGACGGTGCAATTCTTATTAAAATAAAAAATAAAAGCGGATTACTAATAAAAGACACATAAGGTTAGAACATGTTTTAAAATTAGATAAAAGCAAATACAACAGTTGATCGACCGTGCTAGAACCACGGAATTCGGGAATGCCTAATACCTTCTCCCGGGTTAACAGAATTCCTTACTTGGATTTCTGGTTCGCGGACTGTTAACAGAGTTATAATCTCCTTGGTTTGGGGTTGTCCTTTAAGTGGAAAAACTCCTTTGCGCCCTCGCGGGTGTAGTGAAAAAGGAGGTGTGACAGGTTTAATTGTGTTTCAAATTTGTTTTGGGTGTTGTTTGATTTTTGAATGATTGAATTAACATTTCTGCTAGTTTATTTAGTTTAGTTTAATTGTTTTTCAATTTAGTGCTCACTTTCAAATTAATTAGGCTTGTTGATTGGTTATAGCTGATTTAGATTCACTAGGATTAACTATAGTTAGTTTTTAACTCAAGTAAAGAGGGTTGTTTGGGTTAGTAATTTCAGGTGGCAAGTAAGGGTAGTTTAGGCATCTAAAAGGGCTGTTTTGTTAAGAATAGTAATTTCAAAACCAAAATAAGGGTAGTATAGGTAATTTATAGGTTGAAGAACACCCTAGGGCCTTCTAGAAGGGGGCCTTAGTGTAAGTTTCTGCACTCTTAAGGCAGTAACTTGGGTAGCAAGTCAAAACTTTAGGATTAATATGCTAATTTCTGAAATAAAAAAGGGGGGGAAATAGGAGGATGCTTCCAGAACATTCTACCTTATTTGTTGCCTATAAAAGGCAACCCCAATGCCTTCATTTACAAGTTTCGAAAAATTTAAAAATTTCCAAAAGTTTAGATCTCTGAAAAATTCCCAAAAAATTGTCCAGCTTATAATCTTCCCCAAAAATCCTCTTCTTAATAGTTAAAACTCTAAATTTGAATTTCAGAAATCAAAAGAAGTTCAAATTTGAATTCCTGCAGTATAAACCTTCATTTTAGATCTTAATTTCTTCCCAAAAACCCAAAAACAACAAAAAACTTTCAAAATCCAAAAACAAAAAACTGTTACATTGCATTTTCTAGGATAATTTTTAAGTTCTTAACTGCTGAAACTTCAGGAGGGGTGTGACTTCAATTTCGAGTTAAATTTGGGTTTTCAAGTCCATCTGTTGGTTTGTTGAGCTGCTGAGTTTCATTTGATACTAATCCTGGGATTAGAGATTAGTTTTGAGTTGTTGGTGTTGGTTTGTGTTTGCTGCTTTGTTATGTGCTACTGATTCTCCTTCTTCTTTCATTTTGCCATAATTCCAGCTATTAACCCCTACCCTATTATATTGGTGCTGATTCGAAGTGCATATGCAATAAAAATGCTCCTTCATTTGCTCTTGAAGACTGTGCCTGTTTGGACTGTGATGATAGACTTATTAGTGTAGATTTAAATTCTGATGTTATGTACATAAATTTGAATTGTCTCACTGGGACTATTGAGACTATTAATTTGAAGTGTCCATTCAGTAGTATTGTAGGTTAGTTTAGTATCGGGTTCAATTAGATTTCGTTTTGTTACTAAGGTATCTAGTAATAGTAGGTTCAATTTGTTTGAGAATAATTGTTTAAGTTCCATTTGTTTAATAAGTTCAGTAGGTTCAATGGTAAATTGTTCAATAGACTATTATTTCAAGACCATTAACGCGTAATCCGACTTCTTATTTTGTCTAGATGAAACCAAGAGTAATTAGATTGTGAGGCTGAATTAGGCCTACTTCTAAGTATTGAATTTAAATGATGTCTTGAATCCTTAGGGAGCCGTAACAGCACATATAGCCATAACTGGGAGGGTCAAATATATTTGGTACCATCTTCATTGTTGATCCAATCTTAGTCAGTGAATAACTTTCAGTTTCGTGTAAAATTTATTAGTCCATGAATAGCTGGAATGCATTTTCTTATCATGCGTATGAGTCAATTGTTACCATCTTCAGATTGTATGCACCCCGCCTCTCTAAATGATGGCTGGATCCAGTTGTGAAGTTGATCTTTTAACAAAAACATGACTTGGGCCTGTCCATGGGCCTGTCCATGGGCCATAGCTGATAGCCTAATATTTGCATAGACCATAATGGTTTGGATTTAGCCTCTCGTAAGGCATGGCTGAATATTTTTCAGGCATGGACCAAACCTTCCAGGCCCAAAAAATTGCTCAAAGTCACAAAACTCTTCTAAAAATTATGTTAGGAATAGGGGATTAATTTGCAAATATAAATTTGGTATTCGAGTTAGGTGGCGGGTTCAAATTAGGAGGGCTCTCCCTTTGTTTGAATTCGGACTTGAATTCGAGGCTCGAATTTATAAATGTAAATTAATTAGACCCTTTTAGAGACAAATAATAATTAGAAAAATCGTAGTTGCTTTCGGTCGGCCTTTAAATAAAAATGAGACGAGCCTCGCCAAACAAAATATACAAATTGCGGGGCCCTCATTAATTGCTTAATTAAATATACTTAGATTTCGGGATAGGCCATTTAGCAAATTTCACGGCCTTCCCCAAAGATAATCACACGCTAGCCACTTTAGGCGCGTTTTTAATAATTTTACCTTCTTAAATGCGGGTGTGCATTTCATGCAACCCAAATACAAATCCAAAAATGTTGAATAAGAATGTGTCAAGGATCCGGGTGCATTTCATGTGACGTGATCCGAAAATACATTTTTAAACGACGTTCACTTTTGTAAAAAAAATAATAATTAAAAAGCGATAAATAATCTTAAAATTGCACTATAGATTGGAGCATGTATAAAATTAGATTTTAGTCATTTATAATAATTTAAGCGACCGTGCTAGAACTACGGGATTTGGGGGTGCCTAACACCTTCCCTCGGGTCAACAGAATTCCTTACACAGAATTTCTGGTTCGCAGACTCCAATTGGGAAGTCGACAATTTTCCTCGATTTGGGATTAAATTAAACCGGTGACTTGGGACACCAAAAACCAATCCTATCCCATGTGGCGACTCTAAAAATAAATAAATAATCCCAATTCGAATAATGTCACTTTAAATGGAAAAACTCCTTTATACATTTATCCTTCGGGGTAGGTGTGTAAAAAAGGAGGTGTGATAGGGTCAGAATGGAATCTGGAAGTTGCAACAGATTTGTTTTGTCATTTGGGATGTGTGTACAAAATTTTAGGTCATTCAGACATGGTTTGGTATACTTTTTGATCAAAAGCGGAATGCGGAAAATTTTAAAACCTTAGACTTAAATTCGATATGTTTTGGTTGTTTTGATGTTGTTTTAGGAGTTTTGAAGATTTGTACAAGTTTGAATAAGGTTAAGAGATATGTTTGTGTTTTTGGTTGAGGTATCGGGGGCCTTGGGGTGATTTCGGATGTTTGACAGAGAGTTTAGAATTTTTGACGAACTTGCAGATTTTCTGCTTCTAGTATTTCCGCACCTATGGATTGGGGACCGCAGATGCGATGCTGCAGATGCGAGGGAGAAGGCCACAGAAGCAGAAGAAGGTGAAAGAGGCAAAAGCCACAGAACTAGTTGGTGAACTGCACCTGCGATGGCGCAGGTGCGGCTGGTGCATCGCAGATGCAGAAAGCTGGAGGATAAGTAAGGACCGCAGAAGCAGTTCTTGGACTGCATATGCTATACCACAAAAGCATTAATAGGGTTGCAGATGCGGTATTCCTGGACCAGAAGTATATAATATTTCCCTCGCGGATTTTGGCTAAAAACTCCATTTTTGAATTCAAGGGAAAATCAGGGTGAATCAGTAGGGTAAGTTATCAAAGCTTCATTACTTGAGTTTATGATCATTTTTCCATGGATTAATCATGAAATTAGCTGAAATTAAAGGTAAAAACTTAGGAAACTAGGGCTTGGTATTGGAGACCTAAACTTGAAGATTTGTAGGACCATTTTGTGGTTGAATTTTGGAACTTTTGATATGTATGAACTCGTGGGGAGATAAGGAATCTATTGATGTGAATTTTATCAAATTTAGAGACGTGGGACTGAGGGTCGGGTTTTGGTTATTTTGGTATTTGCGTTGTTTTTCAATTGTTTTCGTGTGGGCATCATCCCTTTAGCATATTTTAATGGTTAAATTCTATTTTTGGTAGATTACGATTTGAGGGGCAAAGGCATCGCGAGCTAGAGTTTGGGCCTGATTGAGGTGAGTAATGATTTTAAATATTGTCCTAAGGGTATGAAACCCCAGATTACACAGTGTTCGGCTATGTTGAGATGACACACACACTAGATGACTAGTGTGGGGTCGTGCACCATTGGGGATTGTGACTTAATCCATCTTGAATGATTGTTTTATTGCATATTTGATAGCATATTGTTTGATATTATCATGTTTTGGGCTAAATGCCATATTTGGGCTTCGTGATAACTGTTTGAACCCTTAGGGGATTTTTAATGATATTTTCCTCACTATTAATTTCATATTTATACTTAGTCATGCCATATTTTACTGGTTCCAAAACTCAGCTATGTTATTCTATTTTAAACACCTTAAATGATATCTTTAAAAGATATTTGTGCTGAGCTTCATGTTTAATTGTTGTCCAAGGGGCTTATGAGATTCTGACTGAGTAAGGACGAGAGCCTGTGTTGTGAAGATACTTCTAGGCTGGGCTGCACGCCGCAACAGTGATATACTGATCATGATAATGAGGTCGGGGGCCTGAGATTGTACGCTACAAGGTGGCTTGCGATTGATATGATGCCGATAGCCTATTTATGATTCCACGAGATGGATTGATATTCCGCTTGGGCAATAAGGGGCCCCTCCCGGAGTCTCGACACCCCTATTGAGCGCAGTTACCCATTAAAATATGAATATATCATGAGGGGCTAGTATTGTTCTGTAATATTGCCCGAGGGGCCGATTTTGTTGTTACCTTGCCTGAGGGGCAGTTCTTATGTGTTTACCATTTCTAGTTGTTTTTTCAATATATTGTTTGACTACTCAAAAGGTGGTTTATGATATTTCACTGTTTAATTATGTTTACTAATTTTGTTTTGCCTTTTATAGTTTAATGTTGTGTTTTACGTGATTTTATATCGCTCAGACTTCATTTATTGTTATTACTCACTGAGTTGGAGTACTCACTTTACTCTCTGCACCCCTGTGTGCAGATTTGGGCACTACAGGTCCTGCCAGCGAGGGTTAAGATCAGTCCAGTAGATTTGCGAAGAGTTACTAGGTAGTTTCCCGGCGATTTGCAGCCCAGTGCAATCTCCCTCTATCTTATTTCCTTTCTGATTCAGTTATGTAGTAGTGGAGTAGATTTTCAGATTTGTAGTATGGTTTTATATGCTCATGACGGGCGACACCCCGATGATGGGCTGTTAGTTTTTCATTCCATAAATTATATTGTTCACTGATATTTTGGAATTTTATTTCTACTAAAGACTTCGTATTTATTATTTTAAATTGCTTAAAGTGAATTGGAAGTGTGTCGGCTGGCCTTGTCTTCACGAGAGACGCCATCACGACCAGGTCCGGGTTTAGGGTCGTGACAAGTTGGTATCAGAGCCTAGGTTACATAGGTCTCACGAGTCATGAGCAGGTTCAGTAGAGTCTCGTAGATTGGTACAGAGACGTCTGTATTTATCCGTGAGAGGCTGCAGAACCTTTAGGAAAAGCTTCACATTCTTGAACTCTTATCGTGCGTCCTTGATTCAGCTTGAAATATAACTCTTTAAATTCCTTCCACACATTCGTATGCACGAACGAGCACTCAGTATCAGATGTGCATCAATGGCTTGTGATTCCCTGATTGAAGGGTGACATGTGATCTCTATGTGCTGATGTTGGGCCAGTCTGGAGGACTCGAGGACGGATTTTTGCCTATAGCGTAAGCACCGAGGTGCTGATTGTGTGAGCACGTGTTTTTGAACTTATATATTCGCTAGTGTCCCTGTTAGTAGAAGTGATGGCTGGATGGCTATACAATGAGTATGTTATGATTGTGAGATGTAATCATATGATTTGGAAGCAACGAGAAGGGTCCGCTAGAGGATAGAAGAACTATTAGGTGCTTGATTTCCATCCCGATTTGAGGTATAGCCCCGAGTTATAAGTGTGTTAAGAATCTTTTCATGTGTCCTAGTTAGGAGTGAAGTAAATTTCATGTTGCGGTATGAGCTTAGACTCCATAAGATTAAGTGACTGCGTAATGTCTATAACGGTGGAAGGGTATAAAGAGATGTTAGTTGGAGGTCCTACGGAGTGTTTTGAAGTTTGTGTGATCCTTATGCTATTTGTTGGATGATCTCCATTACCAGTGAAAGATATGTGTTGCAATTTAAATTCGGGTCACTTAAGAGAGTGGGTTTAACTATTGCAAGAGTGAATGCAAGATTTGTAGAAGATTTAAAGTACTAAATAGTCGGTGTTTCACGAGTTTATGAAGGATCGAGTTTAATCTCACTATGGTATTATGGCAGTAATAGAGCATAAGCATTATGAGTTATCGTGTGTGTTTTTATCTATGCCTTAAAGAAAAGTGGGAGAGTTTACTATCGATTAGTTGACTGCATGGTTATGTGCTATGTTGGCCCAGTTGAGGCGTACGGGTGAATTGGTTATGGCCTACGAAGATTGAGATCGGGGATGGCTAGAGTAAAGGAAAGTTCTTGACAAAGATTATAGTATGCTTTATAGGTGCGTAAAAATCACAGAAGCCAATATAGGCTAACTTCTTCACCGGACCTCCAAAATTATTTCCGATTGCGCTCCTAAGCTTTAATCATATTCCGGAGCTAACCGAACCATTGGAATTCAATTCCGAGCCCTCTAACTCATAAGTCAACATCCGGTTGACTTTTCCAACTTAAGTCTTCTTAAAAGAGACTAAGTGTCTCATTTCCAA
>MU778195.1:39454-58183 GCA_026770625.1 Nicotiana glauca
CTTCTGCGGTAGCCGCCTTTGCGATCAATGGACCGCTTCTGCGGTCTTAACCAATTAGCACTAGACCGCTTCTGCAGTCAAATACCGCTTATGCGTAGTCCGCTTTTGCAGAATATAGTCCGCTTTTGCGAAAAAAGCCCAGGCCTCAAAGGGCCGCTTCTGCGATCATCCAACCGTATTTGCGGGACCGCTTAAGCGGCTCTTCAACTGCAGATGCGGAAACAACAGAAGGTTCACAACCTGCTGCAATTCCAAGCATCTTAACTCCCGATTCATCATCCGAAACCATCCCGAGGCCCCCGGGGCCCCAACCAAAAACACCAACCCACTCCAAAAAATCATACGAACTTGTTCCAAAAATAAAAACTTGTCCTTTAACACAAAAATCATCAAATCACGACGGATTCAAGCCTAAATTTCTCAACTTCTTCCAAAACTCGCATTCGATCCAAAACCCAACCAAACGACGTCCGAATGACCTAAAATTTGCAGGCAATTCCAAAATCACCTAATGAAACTACTGCAACTCTCGGAATTCGATTCCGACTCCCGGATCAAAATATCACCTATCAACCGGAATTCGCCAAATTTCCAACTTCGCCAATATAGGCTAACTTCTTCACCGGACCTCCAAAATTACTTCCGATTGTGCTCCTAAGACTTAAATCATCTTCCGGAGCTAACCGAACCATCGGAATTCAATTTCGAGCCCTCTAACGACTTTTCCAACTTAAGTCTTCTTAAAAGAGACTAAGTGTCTCATTTCTTATCAAAATTACTCCGATTAAATTCTAACGCACCCAATACCGACGATGGGACATAAAGCAACACAATAAGGGAGAAACAGGGCGGTAATACCTGAGACAACGGGTCGGGTCGTCACAACTTTTTAGTTATTTTACCATTTTCAGAAACCTAAAAACATCAAGGGCGATTTTTCAAGCACTTTTTCCTTCCCCGAAACACAAGTAACTGATTTTAAATTCATTTCTTTCACTTCTTAACTTCTTTTTACAAGATTTCATCCTAGAATCTAGGTTTTTCATGGTGGAATCGCAAATTTTGGGTACAACCTAAGGACATTGAAATTTGGGGGTTTAGACCTAAAATTGAGGTGGAATTCCAAAAACAATTGTATATCCGGGCTCGAGGATGAATGAGTAATCGGGTTTTTGTCCGAATTTTGGGTTTGGACCAAACGGGCCCGAGGTTGATTTTTGACTTTTTGGGAAAAACTCTAGAAAACTTATCTTCATGAATTAGAATTGATCCATCTAGTATTTATTGTTATAGTTAAGTAACTTATGGTCTAGATACAAGCGAATTGGTGGTGGAATCAAGAGGTAAAGCGGTAGTTCAGGCTTGAATTGTGTTCGTGGCATCGAGGTAAGTGTTTGGTCTAACCTTAGCTCGAGGGATTAAGAGTTGTGTCTTATTTGATAGTGTTAACTGTAGAGTGCGACGTATAGGCATGGTGATGAGTATCTATATGTCGGCGACCAGCATGACCGTGAGTCTTGTACTGTAATTGATGTGACTTCGTCATGGTTTATTTATGCTTAATATGATGATTATCATTACTGTTCCCTTGTCGGGATATTGTTGTTATTTTATTGTTCCCTTGTCGGGATGTTATTGTTATATTATTGTTTCCTTGCTGGAATGGTTATATTATTATTCCCTTGTCGGGATGTTGTTATATTACTGTTCCCTCAATGGGATTATTTTATAACTGGTGTTGATATATGAAATGGGAGCGATATTATTATTCCCTTGTCGGGATGTTGTTGTTATATTACTGTTCGCTCAATGGGATTCTTTTATAATTGGTGTTGATATATGAAATGGGAGCGCATTGCACGCCTTGCATTAGTAATATATGAAATGGGAGCGGGTTGCATGCCTGCATCGGTACTATATGAAATGTGAGCGGGTTGCACGCCTGCAATGGTACTATATGAAATGGGAGCGGATTTCACACCTACAACAGTAATCTATGAAATGGGAGTGGGTTGCACGCCTAAAATAGTAATATATGGAATGGGAGCGGGTTGCATGCCTGCAACAGTACTATATGATTTGGGAGCGGGTTGCATGCCCGCAACTGTAATATATGAAATAGGAGCGGGTTGCATGCCTCCAACTGTACTGTATGATTTGGGATCGGATAGCACTCCTACAACCGTAATATATGAAATGGGAGCGGGTTGCATGCTTATAATAGTACTATATGATTTGGGATCGGGTGACACACCTGCAACAGTATCACATGTCTACTTATTCCTTATTTCCTTATCTTTTGTTGGTAGTTGAATTATGGCGTTCTGTGCTTTTCTCTCTTGGTTTCTGTTATTGCCTGATATACCCCGCAGCATATCCTCCCCCTCCTATCTTTTACTATAAATATTTTCTTTATATTCTGTTGTATATGATTTAACTGCATGGGTTTTTTTGGTAGTCTAGTCCTAGACTCGTCACTACCTCACCGAGGTTAGGCTAGACATTTACTAGCACATGAGGTCGGTTATGCTGATACTACACTCTGCATTTTTTTATGCAGATCCAGGTGCTGTAGCTTTCGGACCGCAGTGAGGTTGCTGCTTCTAGTTCATCAGGCGACCCGAGGTAGTCCTGCAAGCGTCCCCAGGCCTTGGCATCTCCTCCTATCTTTTCATTCTGTTTCTTTCATGTATTCCAGAGAAAGTGTCATTTTAATCTTTCAGACCTTTGTTTGTATTATTCCTAGACGGTTTGTGAAATTGTGACACTAGTTTTGGGTAGTTTTATTATGGATCGGTGTTGGTAGCATCAATAAAATATTGCATTCCAGTCTTCCGCTTATTAATTTTTGTTGTTTATTAAATGATGGTTCTTAATTGTTAATGGATTAAAATGGAAACAAAGAAAATAATACAATTGGTTGGCTTGCCTAGCTTTCACTAGTAGGCGCCATCACGACCCCTGAGGGTGGGAAATCCAGGTCATGACAAATTGGTATCAGAGCTCTAGGTTACTTAGGTCTCATAATTCACGGACAAGTATAGTAGAGTTTGAGGGATCGATACGGAGACATCTATATTTATCCCCAGAGGCTACAGAGTTAGGAAAAACTTTACGTCTATTCTTTCCTATCGTACGGTTTGGTTTCTCAATGCTAATTGAATTTCTACTCTGTTCTTTCGTAGATGGAGAGAACACGCGCTTCCTTATCCACTAATCAGCAACCCGAGCCCCCAGTAGCAGCTCCTACAATGGGCAGAGGGCGATGCCGAGGTCGTGCTAGAGGACGAGGCAGAGGCAGAGCTCAGCCCATAGCAGTAGCACTAGCAGTGGAGCCTCAGGTTGAGTTTGACGATGAGGTTCCAGCCCATGTAATTCCGGTGGACCCAGCTCAGGCCCAGAGGGGTTCATTGCTACCCTAGTACTCCAAGATGCTCTGGTCCGTCTAGTAGGCCTTATTGAGAGTGTTACTCAGGCATGGTTATTTCCTGTAGCACCAACCATCTCTCAGGCTGGGGGAGGAGCACGGACTCCTACTACCCGCACTCCGGATAAGATGGCTCCCCCGTTTCAAACTCCAACAGCTCAACCAGTTGGATCTGTTTAGTCGGGTGTGGTTGCTCAGACCAGTGATGGAGCATCTATGTCTACTGATGCCTTGTGGAGATTGGATGGGTTCACCAAGATCTTCACTGCCACCTTCAGCGGTGCGTCTTCTGAGGATCCCCAGGATTATTTAGACAACTATCATGAGGTTCTCAGGAACATGGGGATAGTGGAGACCAATAGGGTCGACTTTGCTACTTTTTGAATATCTAGATCTGCCAAGACTTGGTAGAGAGATTATTGTCTGGCTAGACCAGCTTGGTCACCAGCTCTAACTTGAGATCAGTTTTCTTAGCTATTACTGGAGAAGTTTCTTTCTATCACTCAGAGGGAGAACTACCGGAGGCACTTTGAGCATCTCCAACAGGGTTCTATGATTGTTACCCAGTACAAGACCGGGTTTATTGATTTGGCCTGTCATGCTCTTCTTATACTTCCCATCGAGAGGGGGAGAGAGTGAAGAGGTTCACTGAAGGACTCATTCAGCCTATTCGACTTTAGATGGCCAAGGAGACAGGAAGTGAGATTTCCTTTTAGGATGTGGCCAATGTGGCTAGGAGGATTGAGATGGTTTTATCACAGGGGGTTGGTTAGGGGTCTGACAAGAGGCCTCGCCATTCGGGCAGATTTAGTTATGCCTCATATGGAGGCAGAGATTCTTTTGGTAGAGGCCATCCTCCTTGACCTTTTCAGTCAGCACTTCAGGCTTCTCATGGTGGTCCAAGTGGTCGTGGTTCTCACATGCAGTATTCTGATCAATAGTCCTATAGTGCATTGCTAGCTCCTATCTGTGCACCTCTTGTTTAGAGTTTTTAGGGTCCTCAGCCCTAGCAGCCGAGGGCTTGTTTTACTTTTGGAAACATGAGGCATATTGCTAGATTTTGCCCTCGAGCATCGAGTAGCTCTCAGCATCAGGGTTCCTGTGCCATGGTTTAGGCACCAAGTGTCCCACAGCCTACTCAGCCAGCTAGAGGTAGGGGTAGAGGTGCTAGAGGTAGATGTAGAGGTACTTGAGGTGGAGGTCAAGCCGCTAGAGGTGGAGTCCAGCCAACACCAGGTCGTCTCGGAGATATAGTTTCGAGTGGTAGGGTCCAACCCCGATGTTATGCCCTTCCAGCCAGGCCTGACGTTAAGGCTTCCGATGTAGTTATCACAAGTACGGTTTTGGTTTGTAGTAGGGATGCTTCAATGCTATTTGATCCAGGGTCTACATACTCTTATGTGCTTAATTCCTTGTGGTTGATGTTATTTGGATAATTTGATCGCACGAGCAAATTCGTATGATATTTTTTGACTTGTGTGCATGCTTGGTTTGGAGCCCTGAGGGCTCGGGTGAGTTTTGGATAGACCATGGAGTGAATTTAGAATTAAAACATAGTTGTTGCAGGTTCAGAGAAGTTGCACATCTCAGAACCAGGCTCCACGGTCCGCAATGATTTCTCGCGATCGTGATGCGGCTTCCACGATCGCGATGGGATTTATGCGGTCTGACGTGACCAAGGCCAAGCCTTTTACGATCGCGATCGATATTTTGCGGTCCGTGGTGGAGCTCTGCGGCCACAAACCTTTTGATGCGGTCCGTGGTGGAGCTCCGCGGCCACAAACCATTTGATGCGGTCCGTGGTGAGGGTCTGAGAGGAGTATATAAACATGACTTTTCAGTTATTTTACCATTTTCATAAGCCTAAAAACATAAAGTGCGATATTTCAAGCACTCTTTCTTTCCCCAAAACACAAGTAAGTGATTTTAAACTCATTTCTTTCACTTCTTAACTTCTTTTTACAATATTTCATCTTAGAATCTAGAGTTTTCACGGAGGAATTGGGAATTTTGTGTAAAATCTAAGAACATTGAAATTTGGGGATTTAGACCTCAAATTGAGGTCGGATTCCAAAATCAATTATATATCGGGGCTCGAGGGTGAATGGGTAATCGGGTTTTGGCACAAATTTTGGGTTTGGACCAAGCGGGCACAGGGTTGATTTTTGACTTTTTGGGAAAACTTTAAAAAACCTATCTTCATGCATTAGAATCGATTCATCTAGCATTTATTGATATAGTTAGTAACTTGTGGTCCAGATACTAGCGAATTGGTGGAGGAATCAAGAGGTAAAGCGAAAATTGAGGCTTGAATTATGTTCATGGCATCGAGGTAAGTATTTTGTCTAACCTTAGCTTGAGGGATTAGGAGTTGTGTCTTATTTGCTATGTGTTAACTGTGGAGTGCGACGTATAGACATGGTGAGGAGTACCTATAGGTCGGTGTCAAGAATGCCAGTGAGTCTTGTATTGTAATTGTTGTGACTCTATCGTGGTTTATTCATGCTTAATATGATGATCATCATTATTGTTCCTTTGCTGGGATGTTGTTGTTATGTTATTGTTCCCTTGCCGGGATATTGTTGTTATGTTATTATTCCCTTACCGGGATGTTGTTGTTATATTATTGTTCCCTTGCCGGGATGTTGTTGTTATATTACTGTTCCCTCGTCTAGATTCTTTCATAATTGGTGTTGATATATGAAATGGGAGCGGGTGGCACGGCTGCAACGGTAATATAGGAAATGGGAGCAGGTTGCACGCCTGTAATGCTACTATATAAAATGGGAGCGAGTTGCACACCTGCAACGGTACTATATGAAATGGGAGCGGGTTGCACTCCTGTAACTGTAATATATGAAATGGGAGCGGGTTGCATGCCTGCAACGGTACTATATGATTTGGAAGCAGGTTGCATGCCTGCAACGGTAATATATGAAATAGGAGCGGGTTACATGCCTGCAACGGTACTATATGATTTGGGATTGGGTTACATTCCTACAATGGTAATATATGAAATGTGAGCAGATTGCGTGCCTGCAATGGATCTATATGATTTTGGATCGGGTTGCACACCTGCAATGGTATCACATGTCTACTTGTTCCTTATTTCCTTATCTTTTGTTGGTAATTGAATTATGGCATTCTTTGCTTTTCTCTATTGGTTTCTGTTGTTGCCTGATATACCCTGCAGCATATCCCCCCTATCTTTTATTGTAAATATTTGCCTTTATATTCCATTGTACATGATTTAACTGTACAGGTTTATTTGGTAGTCTGGTCCTAGCCTTGTCACTACCTTGCTGAGGTTAGGCTAGGTACTTACCAGCACATGGGGTCGGTTGTGCTGATACTACACTCTGCACATCTTTGTGCAGATCCCGGTGCTGTAGCTTTCGGACCGCAGTGTCCAGTTCATCAGGCGACCCGAGGTAGTCCTGCAGGCGTCTGCAGGCCTTGGCGTCTCCTTCTATATTTTCATTTTGTTTCTTTCATGTATTCCAGAGATAGTGTTGTTTTAATCTTTCAAACCTTTATTTGTAGTATTCCTAGACAGTCTGTGAAATTGTGACACCAGTTCGGGGTAGTTTTGTTATGGATTGGTATTGGTAGCATTAAAAAATATTGCATTCCAGTCTTCCGCTTATTAAATTCTGTTGTTTTTAAATGATGGTTCTTAATTGTTAACGGATTAAAATGGATACAAATGGTTGGCTTGACTAGCTTTCACTAGTAGGCGCTATCACGACTCCCGAGGGTAGGAAATTCAGATCATGAAAATTAGCAATTTTTTTTTAGGAAATTACATACTGCAAGACAAATACATAAGCATGTTTATCCTGAAGTTTTAGCAAATGAAATAAAAACTTCAGCTTGTTTAGACTGAAGTTTCGGATAGAACTCATGACAAGGCTATAGACTGCAGGACAAAACTTCAGCATGTTTTAGTATGAATTGTTAGCAAATGAACTAAATAACTTCAGCATGCTCTACCAAAAATTCATTAGAAAATTACATACTGCAGGACATAAACTTAAGCATGTTTAGTCTAAAGTTTTAGCAAATGAACTAAAAAACTTTGACATATTGTAGACTGCTTGACAAAACATCAGCAAGGGTTGGTATGAAGTTTTATCATATGTACTAAATAACTTCACGCTACATTCACATGAAGTTTTAGCTTTAAGGTGAAACAACTTCATGCTACAATAGCATGAACTTTTAGATTGTATTTGATTAAAACTTCTGGCTTCAATGTGAAACAACATTATTCTATATCTTTCATGCCTTAAATTTGAAGTTTTGTAAAGTTTTTGAAGATCTATAATTGAAAATTTCATGCTATATCCGTCAAACATCTTCATGCAAGTGTGATTAAATGAGCATAAGTACAGTATCTATAGTCGTTAATTAAATTTTGATTTTGTTTTTTAAATTTAAAACATAAAAAGCATGACGAATTACAAAAATAATTGCAGAAATATATATCATTAAGATCAATCAGTTTCCAAACTAGTTTCAATTATGAAGATGAATTGCAATACTTACAATGTATTTTATAATTTTAAATTCGGAATATGAATTTGGTTCAACTTTCTAGTTTTTTGATTAAGTTGCTGAGAGGAGAGGAGATATGAGGAGGGACGAAGTGATGGAGAAAAACGCGGTTAATACGTCATGCAACTTTTATATCTTTTGTTAGAGGTGTAATTGTCATATAATTATGGTTTTTGTTAGCTGGTGTGATGATCTGAGAGGTCATCTAGTGTTTTAAATCCTAAATTTGTGTTTCGAAGACTTCAATAACTGTCACGACCCCAAATCCCAACCTGGTCGTGATGGCGCCTCTCGTAGGGACAAGGCTAGCCGACAACAAAATGTTACATCTTTTTATAATTACTTAGCAGAAATAAGTCTAATTCACGGATAATATGATTACAAGTACGAAGTAAACATGGTAGATTAATGAAAACCATCCCGACTCAGTCTGAAATCGGGGTGTCACAAGTTATGAGCTACTACAGAATGTACTAACATTTTACAAGTCTTGATTTATTACAAATAACAAAAGATAAAGGAGAAACGGGGCTGTGGACGTCAACAGCTACCTTGTTACTCCTAGTCACCGCCTGGTCTGGAAAGGATCAGCGCTCAGGAGCGAACTCAGCTCTGCCTGTATCTGCACATATGGTGCAGGGAGTAATGTGAGTACTCCGACCCAGTGAGTAATAATAATAAATACAGTCCAAAAGTAAGAAAACACCGTAAGTGCACAAAGTAAGCTAAAAATCCAAATATACAGCAAGGTGTGGACCGAGCAGCTGAACAACAGTATAGAAACAATATAGGAATACAATGCAATGCGTATAATGGTACATTCCAGTACCCACTGCGGCGTGTAGCCCGAGCCATCCATATTTATTTATCGTCGATGGCGCTCACTGGGGTGTGTACAGACTCCGGAGGGGCTCCTACAGCCCAAGCGCAATATATTGGTCAGTCATTGTTACCTGACCGGTCAACCATTGTTACCTGACCAATTTATATCACACAATGCCATTGTTACCACTGTTCCAAGTATCTATTACAGTGTCATTGTTACCACTATTTCAAGTATATATATTACAGTGTCATTGTTACCACTGTTTCAAGTATAATATACAGTGTCATTGTTACCACTGTTTCAAGTATAATATACAGTGTCATTGTTACCACTGTTTCAAGTATCTATTACCGTGTCATTGTTACCACTGTTTCAAGTCACTTTATAATAAATCCAGGAAATAATATAGTAAGCCCCTTGGGCATTTACAAAGTAGAATTTCTAGCCCGAAATACATTTAAAAATGTCATTTAAGCTTTCAACGCTTAGAATTGTGGCTGAGTTTGCAAACAACATTTATAACCTTGGACTGAAGTTAGATAATATGTAAATCATGCTAAGTATTAATATTAATCCCCGAAGGATTTTACAAGTCGGCGCAAGGCCCCAAACATGGCATCAAGCCCAATAAGATCAGTAAAGCATGTGTATTAATCGTCGGTATAGTATAAACATCACACGGGATGGTTCAAGTCACAATCCCCAATAATATCCGACCTCGCACTCGTCTTGGAATGCGTGTCACGCCTCAATATAGCGTTACGATGTGAAAGTCCGGGGTTTCAAACCCTCAGAGCAGCATTCACATATATTACTCACCTTAAAGGCCGCGGGATTAGTCCGCTATGCCTTTTCCTCTTGAATTAACCTCTTCGCGCGTCGAATCTGCTCAAAACCATAAGGAATACGTTACAATGTGCTAATGGGACATTACCCAATCAAAAGAACTCGAAAAATACTCAAAAAACACGAAATTGGCAAAACCCGAGCCTCGGGCCCACGTCTCGAAAAATTCTGAAATTCACATTTCCGGAATCATCGTCTCGCCACGAGTCCGTACATACCAAGAACTCCCAATTCGGACCATGAATGGCCCCTCAAATCCTAAATTTATAGTTTTTGCTCCAAGCCCTAATTTCTTAGAATTTTGCTATGTTTTCATGAATTCCATGGATGATTCTTCAATAAAAACATGTATTTAACTCATAAAACTTACCTCCAACGATTCCCAGTCGAAACCCCTTCAATTCCCGTCCAAAAGCTCTCAAGTTGCTCAAAAAATGGAGGAAAATGACCCAAAAATCGCGGATATACCGCCCAGATTTTTTTCGAAATCACTGTTCACGCGCGGTTACTGTTCACCCCGCACGGTTACTATTCACCCCGCGCGGTTACTGTTCACGCTGCAGAAAAATACAGCAGCAATTAAAGAAATTGCAGCAGTTTTTGTTTCACAAAAATGGCTCTAAATCTGTCATATGAACTCGGAATTCGACGATTCTTGTTCCTATGAGTCACAAATAATAATACGAACACAGCCCTTCAATCGAAACTCGATTCGGACCTCATTTACTCAGTTCAATACCCATTTAGCTGGTTAAATAATTAACTCACATTTCGCGTCAAAAACCCAATCGTGACTTGATGAAATTAAACCAAAATTTCCAGATTAGTCCTATAATTCATGATTTAAATTCTAGAAGTCTCGAAATCATATTTCGATCTCTGAAACTAAAAATGGACCTTTGGATCATTACATGTTTATGCGCAAAACAACAAAAATCTTCCAAAAATGACCCGTTGGGCATCCGAAACACACCCGAGGTCCCCGGGACCTCAAACAAAAGTACAGACATGTTTTAATACCTCATTCAAACTTGTTCGAACCATAAAAACACTATCGTTAACATCAAAATCATCAATTTTCATCAAATCAAAGCTCAAGTTTAACTTAAACTTTCAAAATTCTCATTCGATCAAAAACCCGACTAAACGACGTCCGAATGACCTGAAAATTTACGAGCATATCCAAAATCACCTAACGAAGCTACTGCAACTCTCGAAATTCCATTCCGACCCCTGGATCAAAATCTCGCCTATCAACCGGAATCCGCCAAAATTTAACCTTCGCCAATTCAAGCCGATTTCTACACCGGACCTCCAAATTCAATTCCGATCGCACTCCTAAGTCACATTTCAACCCCCGAAGCTAACCGAACCACCAGAATTCAATTCCGATCCCTTTAACTCACAGGTCAACATGACTTTTTCAAACTATTCCTTCATTAAAGAGACTAATTGTCTCATTTCCTACCAAACTCGATCCGAATTGACTCAAATTCACCAAGTACACATAATGAAACATGATTAAGCATATAACGGGGAAAACGGGGCGGTAACTCACGTGACGACGGACCGGGTCGTCACAATAACTTCTTTAAGGCTTCCTGAATTTGCATTGCAATCCAGGTACTATTCCGCAAGGCTTTTAAGTTAAAAATTTATAAAATATGAAATTTTGCCTTAAAATCCTTTTGGGTTGAGTTCGGTCAACTTTTTTAGCAAAATGACCCAGATCCGTGTCTTGACTGTTTTGAGGGTTTGTATCATGATTTGGGACTTGGTCGTATGCCTGAAATCGAATTCGGGGATCCCTAGCTCGAGTTATCACTTTTTGTCGAAATTTGAAAGTTTAAAGATTTGAAGAATCTAAAGGTTTGACCAATGTTTGACTTTATTGATACTGGGTCTATATTTTGGTTTCAGAACTCGGTATAGGCCTGTTACTGTATTTATGATTTGTCTATCAAATTTGGTGAGAAATGAAGTTAGTTTGACGTGATTCGGTTGTCCGGTTGCTAATATAGCAATTTTAATATTTTCTTGAAAATTTCATTTTATTTGGTGTCCGATTCGTAGTTCTAAGTGTTATTTTGGAGATTTGATCGTGTGAGAAAATTCGTAGATGTTTTTGGACTTGTGTTCATGTTTGGTTTGGAGCCCCAAGGGCTCAGGTGAGTTTGGATAGGCTACAGAGTGAAATTGGACTTAGAATCATAGTTGATGCTTTTAGTTTATGGTGTCTGCTGCAGATCTCGCAATTGCAAGATCAGGCTCACAGTTGCAAGCTAGAGTTCGCAATTGCAAGGTAAACTTCGCAATTGCAAACTTGCCATTTCCTCTTTTGCAAAGGTAGAGTCGCAATTGCGACTCTGCACAGTTTTGAGGATCTTCGCATTTGCAAAGAAGGGTCCATATTTGTGAGGGCATCAGGGTTCACATTTGCAACCATTTTATCGCAATTGTGATTACTGGAATCTGAGAGGAGTTCGCAGCTATGATCTCTTTGTCGCAATAGCAATGTTCGCATTTGCGAACAAGTTATCGCAATTGCGACATCTGCAGTTGGGAAAAATTGAGTTATACGGGATTTTTCTCATTCTTTTAATATTTCAAACCTAGAGAACACTAGAGGTGATTTTCTCAAGAGCTCTTCTTCCCCAATTCATTGCCATATGATTCTAACCTACTTTCTTTCACTTTTCCATTTTATTTCATAAGATTTCAACCTAAAATCTAGGATTTTCATAGCAGAAATTGAGGGTTGGATAGAATTAGGGATTTTTGTAAAATTGGAATTTGGACCTCAAATTGAGATCGAATTTTGAAAAACATTACATAAATGGGCTCGGGGATGAATGGGAATCGGGTTTTGGTCCGAATTTTGGGTTTGGACCAAGTAGGCTCGGGATTTAACTTTGTTGACTTTTTCAATAATGACCTAAATTGAATCTTTTGCAATCGTGAGTAGTTCCTAAGGCTTATTTTGAACTATTTGGTTGATAATTTTCTAGTTTTTTTGGTTCAGAGGCTTGTTTGCAATTCAAAACCGTGGTTGAGCTTTGAGTTGATCCTTAGAGCGAGGTAAGTGTCGTGGTTAACCTTGACTTGAGGGATTAGGATTTTTTTGCCTATTCGGTACTTGTTTAATTATTGGGTACAACGTATATGTGAGGTAACGAGTACTTATGCGTTATTGTTGGGCTAAAGCATGCGAGTGGGACTTGGTTCTTGTAATATATTTCTTTGTTTTATCATGATATCCATGCTTAGACTAGTTAATATTAAATTGGTCGTTCTTTCCGCGTTTATGTGCGAGCAGATTTGAAAGTTTTCTTGATGGTTTTTACCATGGTTCGAGCCGGATATCTTCTACCGATGAACGAAACATATTGTATATTATGAACTCCTCCTAAATGGGAGAAAATAGAAGATTTCTAACGGCCCAGAATGTAATTTTCCTATAGCCCAGAAATTCTAATGAGATTTTGTGTTTGCAACAAGATGGCATGATAGACGTGGTATATGCTACATGCTTAATATTTTCATGTGCAAGGTGGCAGTTCATTCTTAAAGGGAAGGTCACGAGTTTTGGATGGAATAGTCAATTTCAGGTATTTAGATGAATGTTATAACTGCTCGGTAAGACCTGAGAAGGGTGCGCACTATATTTTAACCAACAAATGTCTATTGGTATTACAACACCCACTTGGTTGATCGACTGCCAATATTTTGATCTTGCTATGTATTGTAGGAAAATTTTGAGAATAATTATCATGAAATGATCGTACTTGAGGGATGTGTCAGTCATTGAGTGCTGAGGTTGTGATCAGTTACGGTAATTTGTGTAATCTAGGAATTTGGAGATGTGAAATTCTCAAAAATATACTATTTCGGGATTGTGGCATGTTTGAGGTGAGTGTTTTATCTAAACTCTTTGGATGCACTAGTCAAGCTAATTGATGGTGATAACTATGCGCTGTGTGCGAATATACATGAGGTTTGAACCTGTGTGCAAGCATCGAGCCAATATTCATGCTCGAAAGAGGCATAGGATATGATATACCTAGAGTGGGATATTGAACTTAAAGGTATAATGTTTCTCATATTCGTAAATTTGTTAAGAACTATCTGACTATACTTGAGATTTCCAAGATGCTAGATTCCAGAACAAACTTGGTAATTTCTATTCTGCGTTAAATTGCTGATTTGAGTAGTGACAGCATAGCTTGCTCATGCCTACAATATAAAGTATTATTTATACCAGTCCAGAAGCATGAGAATCTTATCTCATTTAGCATATACAGGTGTACTTACTGGATTGCTCCTATATGATATGCTTGGACTAGAGGTCTGTGACCGTGCCAGGTGGATTATGTTGTTGGCAACAAAGTTGCTCGTGTGGTTGGTGTCAATGTGAACTATAGAAGAGCTAGTTATTATTCTATTAATGTATCTGGGTTCCACTGTGATTGACGAGCTCAGAGCATGTCTTTGGGGTGGTACTTGTGGAACTTGCAAAACGGCTCTCTCCTTTGAGGTATTTTCTCTTTTTGGGGTAGTCGGATGGTGCAATAGTGAGATTTACTGGTATGGCATTGTATTATGTACTTCTCTGTGAGTATGGTGATTCGCTTATGGTACAGCTCTTTCATTTGAGTCATTTTCATGAATTTAGTATACACGAAATGTTGCTTATTGGCGCGCGTACTGTGCGAGTTGTGGCTTAGGCTTGTATTGATGTGTCATGTCACCAGAATAGTGTCTTGGATTAGAAGAGATCAGAGGGATCATTAATGAATACAAACGGATTTGATTTCAGTATGTTGGAAGGATAATATCGAGCTTCGACTAAGAAATTTGATGTAGCATTTGCCAAAGGAGAAGTGACTTCATGAATGTTTGATATGGTAAATGGTTGTGTCTTACCATGTGAATTAGTTATCATTCGAAGTATATGAAAGTGATGGAACGAATCTTTAGTTGATAAGAGGTTTTATACCGGTATACAGGCATTATGTGCAGCTGCTGTGAATGGAAGTTATCACTACATGTATTTGAGTTATGTGGTATATCAGGTAATTGCACCTGAGGTTGCAGGTATGGGTTATTACAGCTGGTTCGGGCTTATTCTGAATATAGGTGGGAAGTTCTGATCTTGTGTATGATTTCGGAAATGGAAATGTAGTTCTATGGTTTATAGACTAGATTGGGTTGTGAAATTTCAGTTACAATGTGTTATCAGACATATATGAAATAGGGTGACGTGGGATCACCCCCGATTTCATGCATACTAAGGTTATTCAGCGATTGTTTGGCTTTTGGAACAACTCTGGGCACGTTCGAGGACGAACGTTTGTTTAAGTTGGGGAGGATGTGACGACCCGACCTATCATCTCATGAGTTACCGATTCAATTTACCCATTTTTAGCTTTTTTATGCTTCATTATCCATATCTTGAGTAATCGAGTTGATTTGAAGTGGTTTTAATAAGAAAAGAGACAAGTAGTCTCTTTTAAGAAGCCTTAAGTTGGAAAAGTCAATTGGACGTTGACTTATCAGTTAGATGGCTCAGATGTGAATTTCGATGATTTGGTTAGCTCCGGGAGGTGATTTGTGACTTAGGAGTGTGATCAGAAGTGGTTTTGGAGGTTCGGTGTAGAATTAGGCTTGAATTGGCGAAGTTAGTATTTGGCTAATTCCGGTTGATAGGTGAGATTTTGATCCGAGGGTCAGAATGGAATTCTGAGAGTTTCTATAGCTTCATAATGTGATTTGGGATATGTGTGCAAAATTTTAGGTCATTCGGACATGTTTTGGTTAGGTTTTTTATCGAATGAGTAATACTGAAGTTTTGGAATTCTTAAGCTTGAATCCGAGGGTGATTCGATATTTTGATGTTGTTTTGAGTGTTCCGAAGGTTGGAACAATTTTGAATGATGTTATGGGGTGTGTTGGCATGTTTGGTCGGGGTCCCATGAGGCTCGGATAAGTTTTGGCGGAGTTTTTGGAAGATTTTGCCGTTTTGAGCATAAGCATGTAATGATCCCAAGGTCCACTTTTAGTTCTAGAGATCGAAATTTGATTTCGAGACTTCCGGAATTTTGACAATGAATTATAGGAGTGATCTGGAAAGTTTGGTCTAATTTCACCAAGTCGCGATTGGGTTTTTGACACGAAATATGAGTTAATTGTTTAACGAGCAAATGGATATCTCACTAAGCAAACAAGCTCCGAATTGAGTTTCTATAGAAGGACTATGTTTGTATTATTATTTGTGACTCATAGGAACAAGAATCATCGAATTCCGAGTTCGTATGGTGGAGTTAGAGCCTTTTTAGTGAAAATAAAGATTACTAGTGCAGCAGGATCTGGTGCGCACCTTTAGCGACCAGATTTGTCACTTTTAGTGACGGGAATGGCTCTTTTAGCGGCCATAATAGGCTCATTAAAGCTGTTGCGTTTTTCTGCTCATTTTGACCTTTTTTTGGTGAAAGAACACGGCTTGGGGCGATTTTTGAGCAAGAAATCATGGGAAATCTTGAGGTAAGTCACTTGTAATCATTTCTACTCCATAATATTGATTTATCATCGAATAATCCGACTAGATTACATGTTTTTTAGGTGTAAATTGGGGATTTGGACCTAGGGATTTTAAAATAAGATTTAATGATTTGGAGGCCGAATTGTTGTCGGATTTTGGTAAAATTTGTATGGTTAGACTCGTGGCGAGATAAGGAACCCGATAATGTAAAAATTTCTGAGTTTCGAGACGTGGGCCCGGGACTCGGGTTTTGTCAAATTCATGAATTTTGATATTTTTCGATTGCTTTCGATTGGGTATTGTCTCTTTAGCATAATGCGACATATTAGTTGTGACTTTGGATAGATTCGTCGCACGAGGAGGCTAATTTGAGAGGTAAAGGCATAGCGAGCTAGGCTTTTGGCCGTCTTGAGGTGAGTAATGTTTGTAAATGACATCCTGAGGGTTTGAAACCCCGAATTTGCACACCATAGTATTGTATTGAGGTGACTTGCACGTCGGATAGAGAGCGTGGGGTAGAGCACCGGTGAGGATTGTGACTTGGTCCGTCCTGATTGATGAAATTACTGCGTATTTGACTGCAACTACTTGTTATCATCATAATTTGGGCTGATTGCCATATTTGGGCTTCGTGCCAATTATTTGAACCCTTCGAGTATTGTTGTCGATAATTCCTTACTGATTTAATTATATATTTGAACTCAGTCATGTATTTTCCACTGTTTTAAAAACTCAGCCAAGTTATTATGCCTTAAACACTCGAAATGATATTTCCATAAATTACTTGGGGCTGAGCATCATGCTTTATTGTTGTCCGAGTGGCTTATATGATTATGTTGACTGAGTAAGGCCGAGGGCCTGTATTGTGAGGATACTTATGTATCGGGCTGCGCGCCGCAGCAGTGTTATATTGATATTGAGGCCGAGAGCCTGTTGATTATATTGATATTGAGGCCGAGAGCCTGGTTGATGCCACAAGATGGCTTGATATTGCTCTTGGGATATAGGAGCCCCTCCGGAGTTTGTACACACTCCCAGTAAGCGTCGTCGACGATAAATAAATGGATGGCTCGGGCTGCACGCCGCAGTGGGTACCAGAGTGTATCGTCATATGTATTGAATTGCACTCATGCATTTGTTCTTATCTGTATTATCTGTCATAATATTTCTGCTCTCTTATTTCATTGTTTTTTATGCTACTTCTTGCAATAATTACCTGATATCTTGGCGTTATCTGTTAACGGAGTGTTGTGCCCGAGGAGTTGACTTCTATGCTTGTTTGCACTACTTGTTTTGCATTCATTTGCTTAATTATTGGAAAAAGACATTTTCAAAAGAGGTTTTAAACTGAGCCAAGATATTTTTAAAGATTTCACAGTTTCACTATTTTTCTCAAAGGGTTTACACTACTCCTATATAGCAGGATGGCTTGCTTTACATGATTTCTTACTGCTCAGTTGTTATTTACCCTTATTACTCACTGAGTTGGAGTACTCACTTTACTCTCTGCACCTTGTACGCAGATGCATGTATTTATACACCCGGCAGCGGGTTTTAGTTGATTGGAGCCAGGGTTATCGGAATTTTAGCAAGGTGGCTGTCAGCGTTCGCAGCACCGTTTTTCTCCCCTTTTGTTCATCAGTCATGTTTTGTATATTTCAGACCTTGTAATTGTATTTATACTCTAATAGATGCTCATTACTAGTGACACGCCGATTTTGGGCTGAGTTGGGTTAGATTTTTGTATTTTTTTTATCTATACTTCTGCTATTTGGTATTAATAAACTATGTTGTACCATAATTGTGTTAAATAATTGCTTTAAGGGGATGAATTGGGCTGACTGGCTGGCCTTGTCTTCACAAGAGGTGCCATCACGATCAGATTCGGGATTTTGGTTGTGACAATCTTCCTTTGCCTTTCAGCAGTTCATGAGTGTACCTGAATTCAGCAACAAAACAAAAAGGAGTAAAGGTTCAGCACAGCAGAGCTAATGAAACCGACAGCCAATATCAACCAAGAGGAGCAAGACAGGAGATCAGCAGCAAGAAACCAGATTTCAGACCTAAACCATGCTTAAACCATGATTAAACCATTGAGAATCCGAGAATTTCAAAAAAAAAAAAAGAAACTTATTCTAACTTTTCTTGTGAAATATCAAAAGAAGACTCAAAACAATGTAGAAACTTCTTGGTGTATTTTTCAAGGTTTGAATCTCTCTTTTTTCAGTGAAAGAAGAGTCATATAGCCTTTTTGGGGTACCATGTGCTACTGAAAACATAATGGGAATTATTCCCTTATAAGGTGTCTTTTTAACAGAATTGGGACAACTGTCAACCTCTAATTGGTTTCAGCATTTATGCTGGCCAAATAGGGCCAGCTGCCCCAAATTCTAGAAGCTTCTAACCTTAACCTTATCTGAAAATCCTATTTCTATTTTCCAAATTAACCCCTAAGTTTCCATTTGTTCACTTAACTCCTCCCATGATCCCCTTAAGTTTTCTTTACACATTCAGTCAATCCCCCCCCCCCCCCCC
>MU778195.1:68433-78545 GCA_026770625.1 Nicotiana glauca
AATTTGGACCACCAGGTCGATACTCAAACCTGGCATATCGTCGTAAGACCATGTAAAAATATCCTTGTATTCAAACAATGCTTTGATTATTTCTTCCCTTATTTGTGGTTCAAGATGGACACTTATCTTGGTTTATCTGACATTATCCAAGTCTCCTAAATTGATTGCTTCGGTTTCATTCAAATTAGGCTTGGGTTTTTCTTCAAAATGATTTAGTTCTTTACTGATTTCCTCAAGTGCCTCATCCTCATCGTATTCTGTTTCATCATCACTCTCTATTTCTTGGATTATTATTTCAGAATTAGATTGACTTTTAAGACTTGGCCGAAGATTCCTCATGCATGCATGTCATTGAAACCAGTATAGAAAGAACTGTACAAAGAAGAAAAGAAAACAAAAATAAAAACTATCAGGAATGATGGAAAAGGAAAATTACATCTCATTAAAAATAAAGGATAACAGGGTTTGTACATCAAACAAGCGAGAAAATAAAAATCTGGGTCACAACCCTGGAATGATCCAGATAGAAAGGAAAACAAAGCAAACTACCAAAACTCTCTCCGAGTAGGGAGAGGAGTAGCCTTCCAATTGTTAAGCTTTACTTTCGGCCCAACAAACTGCATATCCGCTTTGCTGGAACTTTTTCCAATTTCCACCATGTTTACATCATCAAACCACCTCTGAAACCTTTCAATTAACTCTTCATCAACATCAACCATTGGATTTGGAACTATTGTCACTAGGTGTTTCACGATACTGGGCTTGACAAATGACCTGGAGAGATGCAGGATAGGCTTCGGAAGTGCCCACGCCTTCTATTTCAACTTTTTAGCCCTTTTCGCATCCGCCGATGTGGGTTTGAATCCATGACCAAATGTATCCAAGTTTTTGGGCAGAGACATTGGCTGCATAATACCCTGTAAAGAAGCCTAGGCCTTTGCCTGGCATAAAATCATTCTTCACCATTTCAGATGCCACCATGACAGATGCGGAGGCTAACTTTAAAGTTGGAATACATTTCCCACCTGGAACCTTCTCAACTGGCACTGTTTTAGAAACTTGGTAAACCTAAGGCCCTTGATCATCTTCGACCTCAATGAACGGTATGGAGGCATCATTGTAAGCAATCGAGCTCTCATCACCATGCACGACATTCTCCTATCTATCCCACTCAAACTTGACCATCCGAGACTGCTTTGGCAGCATGTATCCTAGGCTGACCCAACAGCAAATTGTAAGAGACGGCCACATCTAATACTTGGAACTCCATAGTGAATTCAATCGATCCTATCGTCAATTCAAGTGCTATATCACCAACCGAATCCTTTCCTCCACCATCAAATCTCGGACATATATATTGTTCTTTCGGACCCTTTCAGTATCAATCCTTAATTTGTGCAGAGTAGAGAGAGGGCAAATGTTTGCACTTGAACCATTATCCACCAGCACCCTAGTGACCATAGAATCTTCACATTTCACTATAAGATAGATAGATTTGTTGTGTTCAGTACCTTCCACAGGCAACTCGTCATCAAAGAAAGTGACCATGGTCACCTCAAATATCTTATTGGCAATATTCTCCAAATGGTTCAATGTGATTTTGTTGGGGACATAAGCTTTGTTCAGAATTTTCATCAGGGCCCAATGATGCATATCTGAATGGATCAACAATGATTGCAAAGAAATCTTAGGGGGAGGATGTAAGGCCCCGTGAAATCCCTACTCAAAAAACTCGGATCCCGTGGTGCCAAGTTAGGAACATGTGTTAGAAATTAGAAAATATGCTTCGCAACGAGCTTGCTCGCCGCGGTGCGGACCTTTTTGGATTGAATAATGCCTTAAAAAGTCAAGAATAAGTTTCTAGAAAAATGCAAGAAATGCGGTCTAGAATGCGGTCGCATAATAGAAATGCGGGCTGCATATCTGCCGCAGAGTGAGTCAGAATGTTGGATAAAAATTGAAGTCAGTTTTGCGGTCGAAATGCAGTCGCATAATCAAAATACGGACTGCATAATCATCGCATATTTTTCTTTGAAATTTTGCGAGGGTCAGTTTTGCGGTGCACTTTGCGACCGCAGAACATGAATGCGGACCGCATTCTTACTGCAGACTGAGTCAGAATGTTTCATTTTTGGGGAGCATTTTGCGGTTCATTATGCGGACCGCATGTTTACTCTGCGATCGCAAATGAGACCGCATAGTTGACTCGGGGCTCCAATTTTCTAATTTTTAACCCGACCTCCCTATCGATATAATCGACATTATAGCTTATTTTAAGCATGTTTTTTGAGATTTTTAGAGAGAGAGAGAGAGAGGGCCTCAAAGGGGAAAGTATCACCCATCAAATTATCTTTGATCTTTGCTAAAACATTGAAGAGAATCAAGAGAAGACACCTAAATTCTCATTCCCAAGAGGTAAGATTCATAACCATAGCTCCTATTTCTACACTTAGATACATGGGGCCAGTAGAAAAGTAATTCAAGAATATAAGAATGATATTCTCTACATGCATGTCAAACCATAGGATATTGGAAGGTAGAAAACTAAAAAGAAGGCAGTTGGGGGGTATAAAATGATAGAAATTCCTCACAAAAGGGGCTAAGATCACAATGCACCTTTAGTGTTTGATGATATGCTCGAACCAATCTAGAACTTCAGTTTCGTCTCTAATTCTCAATTTAATTTGTAATTCTTACTCAATAGATCGAAGTGCTAAAACCCCCTTTTTATTAGAAATTGAGCTATGTTGTCATTACGAAAGTATGGTAAGAGTTGAATTGGTTAGTGTATTGATTGTCATTACGCATTAATTGATTTTCATATATCTATACATATTCGTGAAGGATGTGCCCCAATGTGAATAATGTACCAATCTTAATAATTAGAAAATGATGAAAATTACAGTTATGTGTTAAATTACTTGGGCTATAAGCCGACTTTGAAATAAAGGACTGCTCATGCTAGTTATGTGCTTACTTACCTGTGATTTGCAACTTGAATTATCCTTGATATACGTGTCTATGATCACAACTTGTAAAATGAATATTGAAAAGGGAAAGTGATGTGATGATGGTGGCCATGAGTGCCCCAGGAATTGTTATGATAATCTGTGGGATAAAGATTTGAAGGCGTTGACTGATAAGAATTGAGTAATGCCTCTAATGAGGTGACCTAGCCGATCGGGTCGTGATCGGACACCATGCCGCACACATGGTGGTAATGTGCTGATATTGGATTCCGGATAAGGGAAATGAAATATTGATGGAGAGTAATGCCTCCAATGAGGTGACCTAGCCGGTCGGGTCGTGATCGGACTCCGCTCAAGATGGCGGTGGTAATGAGAACAGTGGTGAACACGTGACAGAAATGCCCAAATCTATATTGTGGAAATTATTTGAAAGATTATATGAATTGCTTCTTTGATTTGTCCATATTATTTGCTTGTATCTGTTTATAGTTCTTTCTAGTAAAATGGTGTTTAGTTATATATACCAGTACAATTCAAATGTACTGACGTTCCTTTTTGCCGGGGGCACTACATTCGTGTTATGATTGTAGGTGGTTCTATAGTAGGCACTCCAGTCCACCGGCAGTAGCACCTCATCCACTTTCCATCAGCTATATTGGTGAGCCCCTTTCTCCTCGGGGCCCTGCGTGGCTTATACCTCTGTTCTTCCCGGAGTCTTATTTTTGTATGTGTATAAGGTGGATATAGGCAGGAGTGAAAATCTTGAGGAAGAATATGAATTTCGAGGCAAGAGGGTGGCTCACTTTTTTATGCAATAGGTTGGACCCCACTTCTCATGACCAGACCGTCCCCCTCCCCCGGGCTGTGCTCATTGCATCCATTATGGCGGGATTCCCTATCAATGTGGGGAATGTTATGTACAGGGCAATCACTGCTATGGGGATTGACAGTTCGTGGAACTATCCTTACCCAAACACTCTGAAATTGTACTTTACAGACTTGAAGGTGAAGAAAATGCCTTATGATGTGACTGTGCACCCAATAGCTTCATTCTCCTGGTTCAGTATTCAGGGTCCAGATAAGACGGAGCCTTGTTACCGGTATTTCTGTATTATTCTTCAGTTATATTTAGAGGTTCCGTAGACAGGTTGTGGGTAGTGCCGTGTATTGGAATTAAGATTGAAATATTGATGTTTGGCAACGATTTACAAAACTTGTAATATTTTGACATTTATGATTTAAGCTGCTAATGGAAATGAAATGGAATTGTTAATAAAATACTTACTAAGTATGATTAATAGAGCCCATCTCTTATTTAATTATGAGTTGGGTTGGGTAGTATGTATGAAACCTGTTAGGCTTGCTCAGTTGGGTTTACTCGGTTGAGCGCCGGTCCCGCTGATTTTGGGGCATGACAGCATCTTCCTCAACTTCTCCACGATTAAGTAATCTTGCACTTTCATTTTTCTCAAAAATTCCTCCGTTTCTTTCTCAGTGACTGCTTTCTTTTCTAGAACTAGACTATCTCTGAGTGTTTTAGCTTTCCTTAACTCTTCTGGGGCAAAGCATCTACCCGAATGAGTTAATCCCTGGGCCTCATTGACTTCTTCTTTCACTGCCTTCCCCTTATAATTTACTATCACCCATTCATAGCTCCATCGGATAGCCTTGGTACTGATCACCGGCAGTTGGGTTACAGGCTTGATGATGACAGGGTCCATACGGGCACCCTCCACAACTATAATAGGCTTATTCGCCAACCCTAGCATGATCACCTTTAACTTTTCTTGCTTTGGTACAGCATCACTTAGGGATCTCTTCTCAACTACCATAGATGGTTCACCGTTTGGCATGCTCAACTTGTTTGATGCTCCTTCAACCATTGGTTTTGTGATAATTGTTTCCTTGACTGGCTTGGCGTCACTAGATCGAATCGTCATAATAGATTGTGATAGGTTCTTGGGCTTCCCCTCCTTATGTACTATCTCGATCATGTTTGTTTCATCATGAGTTGTCAATGGGTTCTGATTGATGTTAGCTGCTTTCGGAGTTTGGACCACAATCTGGTTTGTGTTAATGAGCTCTTAGATGGTATTTTTCAAGTGCCAGTACTTTTCTATATCATGCCCCACAGTGCCAGAACAATATGCACACGGGGTAATTAAGATTCTTTGGGGGAGGGTTTGGCAATTTAGACTCAATTGGCCTCAGCACATCCAACTGCCTCAATCTCTAGAATAAGCTGGTATAAGACTCCCCCAACGAGGTGAAGGTTTTCTTCCGCTGGAACCTCTCATATGTGAATATTGGCTTGGGCCAGAAACCTGGCCCGATAGGGTTTCAGTAGGCACGTGGAGGTAGGTAAGCATTTTGTGGAGCTGGATAAGTATTTTGTGGGGCCGGGGCACGCTATTGTGGGTAAGAAGGAGGTTGAGTATATGGCTGGGCGTGGTGGACAGAAATTTGAGGGTCTGGTAATGAGAGGTAATGTTGGGGTGGATTATATGGGGTTTGGGTGTAGGTTCGGTGATGGGGTCGAGGCTGGGTATAATGGTATGGTGTGCCCCTCAGTCCAAACCATGATTTTAAGTTAACAATTGCCACATCTTCTTTCCGATCACTCCTCCGGTACCATTTTGGATGGCTTGGGTTGTTGCTTTGATGGCTGAGTAGCTCATGATTTTGCTTGATTTAAGCCTTTCTTCCACCATGCCACCCATCTTCACTACCTCATTGAAAGATTTTCCTATGGTCGATATCAGATGGCCAAAGTATGTAGGCTCCAGAGCCTGCAGAAAGTACTCCACCATTTCATTTTCCACCATCGGAGAGTTGACTCTTGCCGCTTGTTCTCTCCAGTGAAAACCATATTCTTTGAAACTTTCTCATGGTTTATTCTCTATCTTAGTCAGGGACAAATGATCTGGAATGATTTCTAGGTTGTATTGGAAGTGCCACGCAAATGCTTGGGCCAAATCATCCCAGGTATACCATCTGCTGTGATCCTGACGTGTGTACCTTTCTAACACAGCGCTGCTCAGACTCTGGCTAAAGTATGCCATTAATAGCTCATCTCTACCACCAGCTCATCTCATTTTGCTACAGAATCCCCTCAAGTGGGCCACCGGGTCTCTGTGCCCGTCATATAGGTCAAATTTAGGCATCTTGAATCCAACGGGCAACTGAACATCAGGAAATAGACATAGATCTTTGTAGGCTACGCTCACCTAGCCTCCCAATCCCTGTATGTTTTTGAACGATTATTCTAGACTTCTTACCTTCTTGAGTCTCCTTTTGTTCCTAGTTTTTAGGCGGTTTCTCAATCACAGTAGGGAGGTTAAACCGAATAGTGTAAGGATGATGATCTAGGGCCTTGAAAGAAGGCTTTGGGGGATAGTACTGATTATCTTGGGTCTGGAATAATGGCTCACTGGAGGATTGATGGAGTGTGGCTGGCGGGGGTGCTATGAAAATATGAGTAGTTGGTGGAGGGGGGTATGGGATTCTTTTGGCTGGTGATTCTTGTAGGGTTTGGGAGGTGGTACCCTGATAATAGTGGTAGTGGATAAAACCTGGCACGTTTTGTGGGGATGAATCAGCAATGGGAGGTTCTTGAGATTGAGCTAATGGTAGGATGAAAGCAAGGTTGGCAGGGTATGATGGTGGAGGGATGCCCTTTCACCCATGCTTGGTACATTTCAGCCATTTGATATTTCAACTTGTATAGTTCCTCTTTCAGATTAACCTCAGAATCTTCCCCCTCTCTTGACGGATCAATAACACTTGTGTCTAGTTCTTGTCCAACCATAATCAACTTGTTCTTAGACCTGGTGTTGTACGGGTGGGTTGCCAGAATGCCGATCAAACTAACCACCTGCCTGTACTTTATGATAACAAGCAAACTTGTTAGCGATTAAAAGCTTAATAGATACGCAACCGCAAGTTACGGATGCAATGCACCTAAGCAGTTAACCATTTCTATTATGCATTTGAACGGCTGCTTGCTTCATCCCGCTTTTTCATTTGCATTTTTCTTTCTCTCTTTTCATTCCCGTCTTTCTTTATTGGCTCTCCTTTTTCTTCTTTTCTTCTCGCAATATCTTCCCTCTCTTGTTTTGCCATTATTTTTTTTCCCCGATTTATTTCCACTCTTTTTTTTCATTTTATGGTTATGATCGAATCCTGTGTGGACTGTCCACGTATCATGACGTTGCATGAATCAGACCAAGCATAGTTTTGGGAATAAGTGCAAAATAAAAGGACAAATTTTTGCTGTTGTTTTTTTCTTCTTCAAATAAAACAAAATAGAAAAATCCTGATTACAACGACTTCCTCATAGACTTAAAAAATTTCAACACTAAAGTAAGACTCAAAACGGACTGACAGACTCTAAAAGAAATTGCAACACACTCTCGAAAAATAAAATCAAGAGTGCATAAGTGCTTCCACTGCTACTCTAGTTGGCCTTGCTACAGGCCTATGCGCCAGGTCTTCTTGAAGTCGAAACAAGTCATCTATGATCTGTCGGACAAAAACCATAACTAAAACGAAGAACATGGACTGGTTCATGTCCTCACTCATTGCACTTCATTACAATGCAGTCTGCAATCCTCCTAACCCTTTCCCTGATAATACCCTTCTCTTGTAGCAATCGTTCAATCTGCTGAGATCGGGCCCCCAAAACTTGTTTGACAGTATGATTTTTCTCTTGAAGTTGTTGCATGTTCTTTTCTAATTGCGACATCAGGGCATAGTAATGTTCCCTTTCTAGTTTGAAATATCTTTCCTACTTGGTCATTTCATTTTCCATGACATTTATCCTTTACTTTAGAACCCTTATTCCTCTGTCGTACTTCTCTTTCAGCTGTCGGACGAAATTGGCCCGTCCCTCCGCATTCTTAACTAACTTGGCTTGGGCTTTTGCTAACTCCTTTTTAGTCTTTTCTAGTCCGCCTCCTAATTACCCACCTTTATCCTAACGCCGTTTATGAGCTTCTCATCTTGCCTACATCTAGTCAGATTCTCGACGGCGATTTTCATTCTTTGAATTTGAGCTCGTAAGGCTTCATTTTCCTGGGCCAATTTCTTTCTTTCTCCTTTGGATTCTTGTAGTTGTAGATCATTATTGAACTCAATGTTTCTCAATTTCTCTTCACGAGTGTGAATGGTAGCTTGGTACTTTTTCTCCTTCTCTCCCCAGGCCAGCCTTTCCTTGACTTTGTCATCGAAAGCCTGCACATGTGGTCTTTTTGTTGGTATTTCGGGCTCTGGTTTGGGCTCTGGCTCATTGCTTGCACTTGACTTTCCTTCAAACCACGCTGGATAATTTGGATTGAGTTCCCCTTTGGCAACATCCGGTGCCTGGGTACCATTTTTTAGATACCGACAATTGTTCCAATACTACCGGACTAAAGCCTCTAGCAATGCAGCCTCTGGATGGAGTTCGATGACCTGGGTGGTTAGATCTTCATCTTCAGGTACCACCTAATATCTCCCTAGCTGCCTTATGACCCTCTGTGATGCGTACAACTGCACACTCTGCAAACCCATCAATATCAAATAACCCTTTGTGGCTGTCATATATATGATTTCTGTCATCGGAAGCCAACCTATAGTCCATTCGACTTGACTTTCTTTTAGAGATTTCAAATGGAATATCCAAACTTCAAACCCTTCTAGAGTATTGTAATCTTTCACCCTTTCCTCGTAGCTTTTTATGAAATTATCTTTGCTTGAACCATAGCTCATGAACTTGGGGTGGTGGCATAGATGCTCGATCAACCACATTTGTAGAAGAACGCTGCAGCCTTCAAAGAATTGAGCCATAGATCTACACAATGTCAATGCTCGATAAATATCTACCAATACTAGAGAAGCAAGTGTGTAATCTTTCTTTGTAATAAGGGTTTGTACAATTCTATCCATGCGGGTATCTACCGTCCCCTTAGCATTTAGAAAGACTATGATTGCCAGGAATACAACTATGAAGGCGAACCTACGATGAATTTGCTAAAGGTTCTTGTCCTGTTTGTTGTGCATTCCTTTTTCATGTGTTCGAACCCAACCAAATGCCCGAATCTGGAATACAAAATTGAAAGGAACAGCACCCGTTGTCTACATGAGCCTTCTTTATTTATTTGCTGATATTAAGGAGATCAAAGAATTTGTGCACTGATGGGGCTATTGGGAATATCAATTGTTGTGTTCTCAAGTCCTGGCCAAAATGGATATACCCATCTATTTCTTCTAGTGTAGGGGTGAGCTCAAAATCCGAGAAGCAAAAGACATTGTGCACAACATCCCAAAAGATTATCAAAGCATTGATCAAATCTTCCTGTGGTTTGATTTCCAATATATCAATAAGAGCACCCAACTATTTTTTCACTCAGTCTTAACCATCTCCGTCCAAATCATACCACCACATGTGCAACTGTAACTGAGCCTGCTCTATGACTAGTAGTTTCGGGTCCTGGACAATGTTCATCTTGGTACCTGTGAATGGTTAGGGTTAGGGTTGACTCTGACAGACTTTTGAGGAAATAGTTTTTGACCCTTTCCCCTTATACTCAAAAGTGGTAGCTTTCGTAAATGTGGCCCTTCGCAATTCCAAGTAAATTTTGATACTGGGGGAAGACACTTAGAAAAATGACCCCTTACTGACAGATTTGTTCATTCTCTACGAAAATAGCCTTTCGACAACTGAAAATATTCTAAGGCTATCTCGGTGAGAACGTCACCAAAACTTGGTCGGCTTATTCTTGACACGGATCCCTACCTATGACTTCACTTTATTTGGTTAATTTTCTGAACCCTATTGTCATGACCCTAGTTCACCAATTGTGAACACGTCATGACGGCACCTAGTCTTCGCGACCAGGTAAGCCTAACATATTGTGAAAGTAATAACAAGTGCGAAATTTATAATCAAAACTAAATAACAGGAATAATGTATACAGTTGCCACCTGGCACATACACTTTAATACCAAACACTGAAGTAACCTCCAAGACCCGGAAACCCGCAGGCAACATAGGCTATGAGAAATCTAACACTGCTCTAATCACCAGAATAGTCTAATACAAAGAAGGATCGAAATAACATCTAATAACTAGGGGTAAAATGAGAAGGAGACTTTGCGGATCTG
>MU778198.1:0-86614 GCA_026770625.1 Nicotiana glauca
TTACTTGCCTTGTTGACCAGATACCCTGGTGTTATATGTTAAGGAGTGTTGTGCCCAAGGGGCCGATTTATGAGCAGACTTGCTCTAACTGATATAGCATTCATATGCTTGGCTATTGAAAAATAAAAAGGGATATTTGTAAAAGAGATTTTGTAAAAGAAATTTTTTTTACTGATCCTGAGATTTTCTAAAGGATTTACACAGTATTACTATTTTTCTCAAAGGGTTGTACTGTCTTTTATAGCATTTTGGTGTGCCCATACGTGTTTTTCTTATCGCTCAGTTATTATTCTCTCTTATTACCACTGAGTTGGAAGTACTCAATTTACTCCCTTCACCTTGCGTGCAGTTGCAGGTATTGTTCACCCGGTAACGGGTTATTAGCAGGACCGAAGGCCATATTGTGGTAGTTGAGCAAGGTGACCGCCAGCGTTCGCGGCACCGTATTCCATCTTTGAATTCCAGTTTTATCTTGTATATATATATACACACACACTTTGTTGGCCCAATAGTAGTGTCCCTACTCATTAGATGTTCGTGACTTGTGACACCCCGGTCGGGCTGTATTGGTTGTATTTATATTGATTAATTCATTTTCGAACTATTATATAACTGATTAACTGTTTTAAGTGGTGTTATGAGATGGTCTTGCTGGCCTTGTCTTCACGAGAGGCGCCATCACGACCGGGTTTGGGAATTGGGTCGTGACAATTTCATACCTGGAATGTTAATCTTCTTAGAAAATCTTGTAGAGAGCTTAAGGGTAAATTTATGGGGGTTCTCTGGTCGTGTTCTATGATAAAAAAAGAAGATAAAGACGATCTAAAACCTATATATATCAACTTTTGGAAAGTTGAAGAGGTTCTAGCTTGGCACCCTAGCATTGGCCTTTATTCCGACGCTTATATCTTTTTGTCTGGATGTTGTATGAACAAATGGTTAAAAGAGTTAGAAGCTACATTTCAAGAAATTCAATTTGTTATATAATATGTCCCAAAAAGACCTCATATAATACACGAAATGTATTGCTCAAAAAGCTTTAGTGACATACCTACTTTATGTATAAATCTAAGTCCTTTAATGCTTCCTCATTACAATTCATCTTAAGAATGACAACCAATTCTCATCTCTTACTTTGATACTTTTACCCATCTATTGTTGATTCACCTTAATGTTGATCTATAATCTACCATTGATAGCACGTAATATATTGTCACTAGGGCTCACGTCTCATAGGGGAACATCTGGAGTTATTTTCCTGATCTGCCTAGGGTCGTTATTATACTTCAATAGCCATATTTCATCGCATCCCCATGTGATTCATGTTATGGGGGGTATTCTGATCTCATGTAATTCATGAAATCCATATATCTTTGAATAATTGCTGAATCAAAAGCATAAATGTCGTCCTCATAACATTTATCACAATTACACCATTATTCTCCTCATAGGGAAGCATTCCATATATTCTAAATACTCATAGTCTTACACTCCTCCGAGTTCATTCAGCCTATACAGCGCTTTCTATAACTTATGGAAACCATCAACTCTCTTGTTTTGATGGGCTTAATCCTACAGCTTTACCTATTCTCGTTTCCTTCTCAATCACCTCTTCTTATCCTTACTCTTCTCCACCTAAAACCTTTTTTCTCTACCATACTTTAGCTTGCGACCTACACATATCTATTTATAGTACTCACATCCCTCCTTTAACTTTCTAGCACCATACATTTCTGTATGTTATTCTAGAAGCTCAAGTAAAACATCACGCCATCTCTAGCTCTTCTGTACTCTCTTAACTAGACCTCTCAGTACCTGTAAACCATAGGGTGGAAGATATGCTAGTAACAACATCACTATCATTTATGGATACTGAATCACGACGCTTCTAGCCTTCTATCTAAAGTCTGGACTATTACCAAGCTTTTGCACTTGAGTATCTCGTACCTCATTACCACCACTTACTTACCTTTAAATCTCACATCATATATTCTGTCTCTTTCATAATCTCCCTTCCACATAGGTGGAATTCACATCCACAACTTGAAGTTCTACTATAATAGTTGCACCTCTAGTGCATACACAATCCAGTAGGAGCTTCATACTAACTTATTATGAGGCTAGGACTCTTCTAACTGGCTTTATTGTAGCGCCGTTATAAGAAAAGGTCGTTGTACTATCTCTCTCGTACCTCTGATATTAAGAGTAATCATGCAATATTTTGAATCATGACTTCTATAATTATCTGGTTCTAATAATCAGACTCCTGATTTACTTAGGTGATGTAACTCTTAAGTTTCCTCTTCTCTCTTAGCCTTTAAGTAGGCTTAATATATCTTCCAATATGCGGTTAGGGGTATTAGTTAATACTTTAGACTTTCGTAGATGCTATGGATCATCCATGATATAATCTTCTAACAATTCAAGCCTTTGTCTGTGATGTGGACTCAATTCTTTCTTTTAACTTTTACTAGAGTCTCCTATAATTATAGGAATGTGAATATATATGCTGCATGAATAATACTTTGAAATCTTGAGTGCAGCCGTAACATCACTAACTCTGGGTCATATATCGAATATTTCCTTTCATGCCTTCTAAGTGGTCTTTAAACGTAAAAACATTACTTATCCTGGTCTTTCTAGCACTTGTTTCATGAATGCTAAGGCTTATCTTAGTGCCCCCATATATTGAAATTTCGTGCAACTCATATGATCACAAATATTACTTTTGATTCTTACTTCCCTTTATTGGTCAAGATAGGTGCCACTTTCTTATGGAGTGCATACAATGTTGTAGTGAGATTGTTGTTCCGTGATCATTTCTTTTTAGGTCACTATGCTTATGTTGAAGCCTTCTTCCTTCTTTCCTCAGCTAGTCTTTCGTTATAGCACTTGGGGGAGACACTCTGACTCATGTAAAGCTGTGAGCTTATTACATCATATACCCAAAGGAATTTTTGATGTTCTTACTCGCCTATAATTATTCTTAGTTACTTACCTCCGTGCCCTTGTGCTCATAGAGTTACTTCTAAACAAAAAATTTGATTGTCTCCCTAGTGGAACTCTCTTTTATTTCTATAACAGTTATACGGTACCTTTTACTACTCCAACTCCTATCTGAATATTTCTCAAGGACTACGATATCGCATCTGTGAGACTAAATTTCCTATGTTAGGTTTCACTATATTTATCTTGCATGATCTGTTGATTTATCTGATTCTTTTTGTCTAGCCATAACCAGGATCTTCCTTAATTGACTACTAACTACCTATCAGTCCATGCTCATATCTATATTCAGTGTAATCTCTCTTGGGTTATTCCTATTGTCTTAAATTATCTCTCGCACTGACTCCTTATGTATCAAGTTCTCATTCACATATTATTTATCAATAACATTATGGGTGGGAACCCTTATTGCATCTCCCCTTTATCGTGGTTTTATAATGTTCTGGAATCATAACATATCTGTAGGATCTGAATAAATGCATTATTCCTTTACTAGTCAATAGTTACCTCTTCCTCTTTGGCATCTTTTCACATTTTCATTAACTTTTAATCACCTTGCAGTAACCCTTCTACACCATGGATAACTGAATTTCGTATGCACGCCTAGTGTAAATGGCACACTTAGTCCCTTAATATTAACTCTAATCACAGTGCTTTCTTTAGGGACACATCTTCCCGAATTACCATTAAAGGTTATTCTTCCGTTGTGCATTCTATTATTACCGGAACGTGATCTCTGAAATCCTGACGATGCCGACTATTATCAAATCCTTTGGTCCCTAAATCATGTTCGATTTTTTTTCTTGTTTACTAGACCATACTAATTTCTATTACTTCAGAGGTCTAACTTGGCCTTATAATAATCATGTTGGAGTCACCAACCCATTTCTTGAAATAAGGATATGTCTTTATGGCTTATACTCTTTATGGTCTCAAGGCCTGTCACCTCGTGTATTTTCCTTCACTTGACTATAGAATCTGTCATCATGTCATATTTAGATTTACCATTCTTACCAATTTATCACATCTTACTCATAATACTTCATTTACTATCTTATTGTTCTTCTGCTAATATATTTGTCTTTTACCTTATTCTAAAAACTTCAACAAAATATTCTTTCACTTTTAGCTTACGTTGCTCCATCTACTGGCTCTTCGGGTCGCCTAACATTCTCTCTTGCCTAGGGACGAGATCCATACTAAGATAAATATTTATCCTCTCTAGGATTTCACTGCCCATCTTCTGAAATTTCTGAACATTCTAGCATTCATATCTGACTGTTCTATTCTAGAGAGCACCATATGGGCATCTCACAAGAAGATCTATTACCACGTTTGCACTATTCTTCGGAAAATTTAGCTGATGATAACAATCCATCCACCATTTTGGGGTACTCTAACCCCGGCTGGATCTAGTTATCCTATCTTTCTCTTAAACTATAAATGTTAGCTCCCATATGGCATAACTGAGATGGGTGTGTCCAGTTGTATATATCTCTATTATTGTGCAAAGTAACTCAGAAAGCTTATATTTCTCTACCTGAATTGTAAATACTGATAATCTCACTAACTGGGTACGACGTACCCTTCTTCACCTTGCTTCTTTTACTTGTTGAAAGTTGTATCTACCTTATGATTCTCTTATTGTTTTTACCATATGGGTGAATAGATATTCATGCCTTAGGGTTCTTTATCAAGAAGCTTACACGTTTTAGTACACACATGATCTGCTAAAGACTTCGCATTTACTTATCATAAGCATGATGCAAAATCGAGTTCTTCTGACTCAACTCTTCCAGAGCCACATTCAATCTCTTACCAACTTTCTCTTTGGATGTAGGTATCATTATATTACGAATAAAATAAAATTTAGTAGTTCGAATTCTTGCAATTGAACTCTACCACACGATCTATAGTAAGAAGAAAGAGTAACATTCCTAAATGCACTATAGCCTCCTATTTATAAGTGTGGTGCACAACATACCCATAAACAAGACTCTACTAGACACGGCTTGTAGACTCCCTAGGATAGAACTGCTCTGATACCAAGTTTATCACACCCAAAACCTAAAGAGCTGTGGCCGGCACCTGGTGCCATCCTCGGCCCGAGCGTACCATTATGTAACTATAAACTTTGGAGGGGTAATCCTCAGCTTAGGCCGATAAGGCCATATTTTGAATCATCTGAAAATAACTTCTATAACCATTAATACCAAACTAAACACCTACATAGGGCTGTTAAAACGACAATACTGATATAATAAATATACAAGAATCATCTACAAAACTCTAGAGATAACTTAACTGTATCATGACCGGGATAGGGCCTCGACTTACCCATTAAACCTATATATAAAAAATAGACTCCAAGGTATAGACCTGGTAACTTTGAGGAAGTGGAGTTTACCAACCAAGCTGATTTTGGACTCTATCTACTGTGAAGGTCTATCCAACTGTCTATCAGGACATGTAGGAATGAAATGCAACGTCCCCAGCAAAAGGGACGTTGGTACAAAATAATGTATCGAGTATGTAAGGTAACATAATAATTGAAAGCTAAAACTAAACTGATAATATAATAACTGGGAGTCAAATATAATTTGAAGATATGCTTACCTGCTGATACCAATTCATCTCTCTCAATATAGTAACTAAAATAAATGTCCGTCCTTATAAGGATCGGTATGTGTAACTGCTCTGTCGTAGTAGGCTTGCTCATAGGCTATCGACCATACTAGGCTATGTATCTCTGCTATTCTAGGCTCAGTCATAGGCACTTGGCCATAGTAGGCTCGGTATATCACTTACCATATGATCAGAGGTTGCCCAATAGGGGCCTGCCCATCGATTATAGCTCGATGGTAGTGAAAATACTGCAATATTTTATGTGTATATATATAGACTCTCTGCTCTCTTGGATGAAAGAAGACAAAACTAAACTAAATATGAAGTCTCGATAAGGAAGAATGCTATAACTTATGAGACTAGGACAATGTCCATAAATTCAGGAACATGAACTTCCCTTTATGTCTCGTTATCAAATACATGTAGTTACTAGATCATGCCAAAATGAAGGAAAGGTTTAGCCTTAACATACCTTAACTCCTTTGAGTCATTAATACCTTCCAAGCAAATCTTCAAACAACTCATCTGAGTTTCAAAATCAGTGCCTAGTAAAGGCTAAGTCCGCAACTTAAACTAGTAGCCCGTTTATGTAAATATGGGCAACATCTCCCTTGTAAAAAGGCCCTCCTCCAATACCATATACCAAAAACAACAAGAACATAAAGATAAAAATATGTATACATCATTTTCCAACCGTATCTCCATCATAATATACCACAAAACAGCCCATACACCCTAATCACTTCATACATAAAACAACAACCAAAGTAGTGTCAAACAAACTAAAAAAATATAAAGACGTTTAGGTTACATAATTAGAAACCCTTGTTAAGATCTTAAGGGTAAGGTTATGGGGGCTCTCTATTCGTATTCTATGAAAAAAATGAAGATAAAGACGATTTGAAACCTATATATATCAAATTTTGGAAAGTCAAAGAGGTGCTAGCTTGGAAGCCTAGCATTGGCCCTTCTTTCGATGCTTATATCTTTTTATCGGGATATCGTATGAACAAACAGTTAAAATTTTTAGAAAATAAATTCCAACACCTAAAATTTGGTATATAATATGTCTTAAAAAGACCTCATATGACATACGAAATGTATTTCTCAAAAAGCTTTAGTGACATACCTACTTGTCACCTATGCAGTCTACATAGTCTCGTGAAACTGCAAATATCTCTCTATTCCGATGTTGTATCGAAAAACGATTTAATGCGTTAGAAACTAGACTCATAGATATTCAATTTGTAAGGTAGATAATCTTCTAATTCCGAGTATATTGGGATAAAATCCCAACTACAGTTGACCTAAGTTCCAACACATTTATGAATGTAACTTGTGATGACCTTTTACAAATTTTGTTCCATAACTCAATTGACTTCAAAACATAACACACGAATATCATATGACTAAAATAACTCATAAAATAGTATCCTTATAATGTTAAGAACCCTAGTCTCACCCTAATAATACATGTTATAATATCTCAACTTGTCGACATTTTTCAAAACTTTTTTTTTATTCGTTTAGCTTCTAAGCCTTCCAACACTCTTGGTACTTGGTATTAGTTATATTAAATACTTATAACCTCTATGGTAACATGATTAACTTACTTTATATACTTTCAAAGATGATCTCATTTCTAAGATTACATCAGTTGACTTACGACGTACTCTCGCGTATGAAAACATAGGGTGTAACATTGAATTACATCAGTCGTTTCATAGCCCAGTCAACAGTAATCTGTGAACCCCTTTTCAATCTGTTGAAGAAATATTCTGCCACAAAATGGATAGAAGATTGCCAGAAAGCTTTCGACAAAATCAAAGAGTATTGCTTTATTTGTCAGCCTTGGATAATGCCTTCGGCTGTGTGTTAGGGCATCATGATGAAACTGGGAGAAAGGAGCAAGCCATCTCTTACTTAAACAAGAAGTTCACGCCATGGGAGGTCAAGTATACTCTGATAGAACACACTTGTTGTGCTCTTACTTGGATTGCTCAGAAGCTAAGGGATTACATGTCAGCATACACCACACATCTTATATCTTGGATCGACTTAATCAACTACATTTTTCAGAAGCCAATGCCTGCCGAAAAACTAGAAAATGGCAGATTCTCCTCAGCGAATTTGACATTGTGTAGAAAACTCAAAAGGCTATCAAAAGACAAACTTTAGCCGACCAGCTCGCAGAGCATCCGGTGGATGGTCATTACGAACCACTTACCACATACGTCCTGATGAAGAAGTATTATTTTTCGGAGAAGATATTGCAGAATCGTGCCCCGAATGGAGAATGTTTTTCGATAGAGCATCAAACTTCGAAGGAGTAGAAATTGGGGTCGTCCTAATTTCGGAATCTGGACAACACTAGCTATCATCGGGAGAGATAAGATTTCCTTGCACCAAAAATATGGCTAAATATGAATCATGCATCCTTGTGATCAGAATGGCATTCGACATAAACATCAAACAACCTTTGGCCATAGGAGATTCCGAATTGTTGATACACCAAGTCCAAGGAGAATGGTCCACCAAGAATGTCAAAACACTTCTCTACATGCACTACTTGAAGGATATGTGCAAGAAGTTTACAAAGATTAAGTTCAAGCACATCTCCAGGGTTCAGACCGAGTTCACCAACGCCCTTGCAACCCTATCATCTATGATTCAACATCCAGACAAAAACTACATCGACCCTATCGAGGTAGAGATCAGGGATAAACATGCTTATTGCTTTCATGTAGATGAAGAACTAGATGGTAATCCATAGTATCACGACATCAAGAAATTTCATTCGACCAGAGAATACCCAGAGAGTGCTACTAATGGTAAAAATCGAGCCCTCGGGAAGTGTCATCGGTGCCAGATTCATAGGGATTTCATTCGGGTTCTACAAATGAGCTAAACGTAATGGGTTCACCTTGATCGTTTGTCGTCGGGGGCATGGACATGATTGGACCTATAAAGCCCGCAACATCAAATGGACATCGATATAATTTTGATATCTATCGACTATTCCACCAAATGGGTCGAGGCATCTACTTACAAGGCCGTTAGGAAAAAGGTTGTCACGACACCAGTTCACTATCCGTGAACTATCACGATGATACCTAGTCCCTATGACTAGGTAAGCCTAACAATGCAGAAAATAAACTAAACTTAAGGAATAAATAGTCAAAAGCCAACATAACTAAAGAACAATATTTAAATGCCGCTCGGCATATACGCACCACTCCTCAATAAATTTGATACACTATCCCAAAACACAGAAACTCACGGATCCACAAGCATTTGGAATATCTAATAGTCTAACTCCAGAATATCTAATAAGAAAGTAAATATAGAAGGGCAATGTTTAACAGCTAGAATAGAAAGGGACTCCTTGGTCTACGGACGTGGTAGATGTACCTCGAAGTCTCTAGAGTGGTCGCCTCACCTCAGTGATGGTAAGACTGAGTCGACGTACCTGGATATGCAGATGAAAGACATGCGCAGAAAGGGCATGAGTACACTACAGCGGTACTCAGTAAGTGCCAAGCCTAACCTCGGTTGAGTAGTGACGAGGAAGGTCAGGGACCTACTGAGATTAAATAAAAGATATAATTCAATAGTGTGGAATAAAATAGTATAATGTGTGAACAACAATAAAATTAACACAATATATAGAGAACACCAATAACTACACAGAACAACGTAAAAATAATGTAAACACTGAAGGACATACAACTCAATTCCAATAATACCAACTGGGGATATTCCAGGATACCGTCCTGAAGTCCCAATTATACATCTCCGATAAGTCTCTCGGGATACCGTCCCGTAGCTCAGCTAATAGTACACGGGAATCTATTGGAATCCTGTTCTGTAGTCCCAAACATAAATACCCAGTACTGGGGTAATCTACGTGGTGCATTCCCGTAGTTCCATATCATTGTACAGGGTGATCTACCGGGAATCTAACCCGTAGTCCAAAAGTAAATGTGCGGGGGGATCTACCGGCAATCTAACCCTTAGCCCCAAAGTAAACAGCCAAGGGGGTAGCTACCGGAATCCCATATCCATTGTCCCAATGTAAAGACACAACAACTGCAGGAGAATGCACAAAAAAACTATCAAACTTCATATTAAGGCAACAAATAGTCTTGCCCAGCATGATGCACAGACTTCAAGTATGGCAGTTAAAACAATTAATGCAATTTATTCACTTAGGCATGCTTTTACTAAGCTAACACAAGCTTTAAATAGTACAAGAACTAAACAAGGAAGTGAACATACTAGTAGTACCTAATGAAAACCTGGATTTCCAACAATTAGCATAAGTATGCACTCGTCACCTTAAGTACAAGGCATTTCAATTAACAATTACATCAAATCCTAAGCGAAAAGTCCCCCCACAAGGTTAGACTAGCCACTTACCTCGGAAAAAGTGTAAGTCAACCCGAAATCATGCTTTTGCAACGAGTATCCGACTCCAAATGATCCAAATCTATTCAATTCAATTGTATATTGTAAATAACACCTCAGGTAACTGATTCCACAATTAAATTCTAATCTAATACGCGAAATTAGGTAAAATGACCAAAACGCACCTCAGGCCCACATCTCGGAATCGAATAAAATTTATATTTTTGGAATCCTCATACTCTCACGAGTCTATGAATAACAAGAACACAAAAATTGGAGTTTAATTGACCCCTCAAATACCCCTTTTTAAGTCTCTTAAACTCAAACCCAAATTACCCATTTTTCCCAAATTTCCACCACTAATTAGGTCTTTAATCACATAAAAATGAGTTATGAAGTCAAAAATGTTACCTCCAAGTTTCCCTTTGAATCCCTCTTCAACCCTCTTCAAAAAGCTTCAAAATCGCCTAACAATTGAGGAAACTAGGCTACAATTCGCGAAATAAGCCTTTTAAAACATTCTGCCTAGATATTTAATTCTTTCTTGGCGAACACGGTCAAAGCCTCGCGTTCGCGAAGCACAAAAATGACTTTGGCCAAAAACCTCTTATGCGAACACGAAACATCCCTTGAGGCCGCGATGCTTAACCCAGAAAAACCTTCGCGAACTCATTCCTCTAATCGCGAACGCGATGAGTAACTCCATTAGGCCAATTTTCCTCCTACGCGAGCGCGAAGCCCAAACGCGAACGCGGTTCACAAGTATCCAGCCCTTCATGAACGCATAGCCTACCTCGCGAATGCGAAGGCTAAAGTTTCACTAAATCCACTGACTCTTCGCGAACACGAAGGTCCACTCGCGAACGTGAAGAGTAAAAATCTGCAACAGCTGAACCTGCAATTCTGCAACTTTTTAACAACTAAAAATGATCCGTTGAGCATCCAAAACACACATGAGGCCCCCAGGACATCAAACAAAGGCATCAACATATCCTAAAACCTTATTCAAACTTGTACCGATCTTCAAAATACCCCAAACGACATCAAATCAACCAAAACATATCGGATTCAAGCCTAAGTTTTCCAAAATCTTCCGAATTATGCTTTTGATCAAACAGTCTATCAAACCTCGTCCGAATGACCTGAAATGTTGCACACACATCCCAAATGACATGACGAAACTACTACAACTCTCGGAATTCCATTCCGACCCTCAGATCAAAATCTCATAATCGAACCGGAAATTTCAAAAATTCAACTTTTGGCATTTCAAGCCTAAATTGGCTACGGACTTCCAAAACATAATCCGAACATGCCCCTAATCCCGAAATCACCTAACGGAGATAACGGAACCATCAAATTTCCATTCTGAGTCCGTGTTCACATTTTTCTGACTACGGTCAACTTTCCAAAACGTAAGCTCTCATTTAGGGATTAAGTGTCCCAAAATTCTCCGAAACTTAAAATCGAACATCCCGATAAATTAAAATAGCAGAAATAAACTTGGGAGAAGTAGTTAATAGGGGATCAGGCCATTAATTCTTAAGACAACCGGTCGGGTCATCGCATCCTTCAACACTTAAGCATTCATTCATCCTCGAACGAGCATAGAGACATACCTGAAGTAGTGAAAAGATAAAGGACGGCAGCGCATATCCTCCTCGGTCTCCCAAATCATCTCCTCAACTGGCTAACCCAGCCACTAAACCTTCAATGATGCAATGTTCTTTGACCTCAGCTTTCTAACCTGCCTGTCCAATATTGCCACTGCTCCTCAACATAGGATGGATGTTTGTCCAACTGTACTGAACTGAAATCCAACACGTGCGACGGATCACCGTGATACCTCTGGAGAATCGAAACATGAAGTACTAGGTGAACTCCTTCCAAGCTGGGAGGTAGGGAAAGCTCATAAGCAACCTCCCCAACATGCCGCAATATCTCAAAAAGACCAAAAAACCTCGGACTCAGCTTCCCTTTCTTCCTAAATCTCATAACGCCCTTCATAGGCGATACTTGAAACAGAACCTACTCTCCAACCAAATAGGAAACATCACGAACCTTTCGGTCCACGTAGCTCTTCTGTCTAGACTGCAATGTACGGAGTCTATCCTGAATCACCTTAACCTTTTCCAAAGCATCCTGAACCAAGTCTGTGCCCAATAATCTAGCCTCACCCGGCTCAAACCAACCCACCGGGGCTCTACATCGCCTACCATATAAGGCCTCATACGGTTCCATCTGAATGCTGGAGTGATTACTGTTGTTGTAAGAAAACATTACCAATGGCAAGAACTGATCCTAAGAACCCTCAAACTCAATCACATATGCACGGAGCATATCCTCAAGAATTTGAATAGTGCGCTCAGACTGTCTATCTATCTAAGGGTGAAATGCTGTGCTCAACTCCACCGAGTGTCCAACTCCTGTTGTAAGACTCTCCAGAATCGTGATGTGAACTGAGTACCTCTGTCTGAAATGATGGAAATTGGAATACCATGCAGACGGACAATCTCCCGGATATAAATCTCTGCCAACCGCTCCAAGGAATAGGTAGTACACATAGGGATGAAATGCACGGACTTGGTCAGCCAATACACAATAAACCAAATGGCATAGAACTTCTTCAAAGTCCGTGGGAGACCAGATACGAAGTCCATGGTGATCCTCTCCCACTTCCACTCCGGAATCTCTATCTGCTAAAGCAATCTACCCGGTCTCTAGTGTTCATACTTCACCTGATGACAATTAAGGCACTGGGCTACAAACCCAACTATATCCTTCTTCATCCACCTCCACCTATAGTGCTGCCTCAAATCCCGGTACATCTTCGCAACACCTAAATTAATGGAATACCGTAAACAGTAGGCCTCCTCTAGAATCAGCTCCCGAATCCCATCTACATTGGGTACACAAACCGGACCCTGTATCCTCAATACTCCATCTTCGCCAATGTCCACATCTTTGGCATCACCATGCTGAACTTTGTCCTTGAGGACAAGCAAATGAGGGTCATCATATTGCCATTCCCTAATACAATCAAATAAGGAAGACCGAGAAATCACGCAAGCTAGAACCCGACTAGGCTTCGAATGATCCAACCTCATGAACTGACTGGCTAAAGCCTGAACATCCATAGCCATAGGACTCTCTGATGCTGGTAGGTAAGCCATATGCCCCAAACTCTCTGCCCGGCGAGTCAAAGCATCGGCCACCATATTGGCCTTGCTCGGGTGATACAAAATAGTGATGTCATAATCATTTAGCAACTCTAACCACCTCATCTGGCGCAAACTTAGATCCTTTTGCTTGAATAGGTGCTGCAAGCTCCGATGATTAGTATAAATATCAAAAGGCACACCGTATAGATAATGGCTCCAATTTCAGGGCGTGAACAATGGCAACTAACTCAAGATCATGGACAGGGTAATTCTTCTCCTGTATATTCAACTATCTGGACGCGCATAAAATCACCCTACACCACTATGAGGCCAACCCTCGAGGCATCGTAATAGACCGTATAAGACCCCGAACCTGTAGGCAATATCAAAACTGGGGCCGTAGTCAAAGTTGTCTTGAGCTTCTGAAAGCTCGCCTCACACTCTTCCATCCACTGGAACGGAGCACCTTTCTAGGTCAGTCTGGTCATAGGGGATGCAATCGATGAAAACCCCTCCATAAAAGGATGGTAGTAACCCACCAACCCAATGGAACTTGCGGATCTCTGTAGCTGAGGATAGTCTGGGACAATATGCACTTCCTCCACCTTCTTCGGATCCACTCTAATACCCTCACTTGATACCACATGGCCTAAGAATTCCACGGAATCCAACCAAAAGTCACATTTTGAAAACTTTGCATATAATTTATTTTCCCTCAGAGTCTGAAGCACTATCCTCTAGTGCTGCTCATAATCTTCCCGACTCCGGGATTATACCAGAATGTCATCAATAAAGACAATGACAAAAGAGTCAAGATATGACGGGAATACACTGTGCATAAAATACATAAAGGTTGCTGGTTCATTGGTCAACCCAAGTAACATAACAAGAAACTTGTAATGACCATATCAATTCTTGAAAGCAGTCTTCAGGATATATGGCTCCCGAATCTTCAACTGATGGTAACCTGAGCGCAAGTGAATCTTAGAAAACACCCGTGCACCCTGAAGCTAGTCAAACAGATTATCAATATGAGGCAAAGGATAACGGTTCTTCTTTGTAGCCTTGTTCAACTGGAAATAATCAATACACATACGAATAGAACCATCATTTTTCTTCACAAACAAGACATGAGCACCCCAAGGTGATAAACCGGTCGAATAAAACCCTTATCAAGCAATTCCTGCAATTGATCCTTCAACTCCTTCAACTCAGGAGGAGCCATACGATATGGAGAAATGGAAATGGGTTGAGTGAGCGGCAACAAATCAACGCCAAAATTAATATCTTTATCAGGCGGCATGCCTGGAAGATCAGTTGGAAACACATCGGAAAAGTCCCGTACTACCGGAACTGAATCAACTGAAGGGGTATCAATACTAACATCTCTCACATAGGCTAGATATGCGTCACATCCCTTCTCAACCATACATTGAGATTTAAGGAAAGAAATAACTCTACTGCGAGTGTGATCTAAAGCACCCCTCCACTCAACACGTGGTACACCTGGCATAGCCAGCATCACGGTCTTGGCGTGACAATCAAGAATAGCATAATGGGGCGACAACCAGCCCATGATCAAGATAATATCAAAGTCTACTATACTGAGCAGCAATAAATCGGCTCTGGTCGTAAAACCAGTAAGAGCAACCAAACACGACCGATAAATACGGTCCACAATAAGAGAAATCTCCCACAAGAGTAGAAACATAAACAGCTGAATTCAAAGAATCCCGAGATACACCCAAATACGGAGCAAAATAAGAAGACACATAAGAATAAGTGGAGCCTGGATCGAATAGAATCGATGCATTGTTGTGACAAACTAGAATAATACCTGTGATAACAGAATCAGAGGCAACAACCTCGGTACGGGCAGGAAAGGCATAGTATCGGGCATGGCCTCCCCCTCTAGGGAAACCTCTACCTCCCTGACCTCCACCTCTAGCTGGCTGAGTAGGTGGTGTAGCAATTGGAGCTGTTACCATAACCTGAGAACTCTGCGGGGCACGCTGTAGTTGAGAAGTCCGTGGAAGTGCACCCCTCCCAAGTTTGGGGAAATCCCTCACCATATGGCGTGTGTCACCACACTCAAAATAAGCTTTAGGAGGACGTGGTGGCTGGACTTACCTCTAGAAATACCCCGCACAGGAGGCGCGCTAGAAACTAGAGTTGCATAATAAGGCCCCTGAGGCCTAGGGTGAGCTGAAGTACTACTGGCCGCTGGAAGAGCTGAATGAACATGACAACTTGTATGACCCCTACCATGACGACCTGTAGCTAGGGTACGGGTACCAGAGTAATGGCCCGACTTTCGAGACCTCTTGGCCTCCCTCTCCCCTCTCTCCTTAGCATGTATACCCTCAATCCTCCTAGCAATTCTCACTACCTGCTGATAAGGGATAGGCATCTCCAACTCACGAGCCATGCTAGATCTGATACTGGGAATAAGCCCCTCAATAAACCGACGAACGCTCTTGCAAACATTAGAAACCAAGGCCGGTACATGCAAAGCCAAGCTAGTATAACGGATAGCATACTATGAGATAGTCATAGCACCCTGGCACAAATGCTCAAACTCGGCAGGACATGCATCTCTAAGGCTCTGAGGAACAAACTCTCTCATAAATAGGTTTGAAAACTGAGTCCAAGTCAGCGAAGCAGCCTCATGCGGACCGCCTAACTCATAGGTGCGCCACCACTCATAGGCGGCTCCTCGAAGATGGAAAGTAGTTAATGAAACCTTGCTTGATCCTGATATAGCCATAGTACAGAGGATACGATAGCACTCCTCCAGAAATCCCAAGGCATCCTCTGATGCTAATGCACTGAATACCGGAAGATCATACTTCTTGAACCTTTCAAGTCTCTGCTGCTCATCCTCCAAAGCCGCTCCCCTATCCTTGGGATGTCCTGGGGCTACATGCTACACAAGAATAATCTCTGGGACTTGAGCAACATGCACTCGCTACTCAGGAGTGCGGGTGGCAGGAGTCTGTGCTCCTCCCCCGGCCTGGGATGTAGTTGCGGCAAGAGAAAGTAACCATTCCTGATCCAAAGTGGTGTACATGCTCATAAAATGTGCTAGAGTCTCCTGAAGTGCTAGCGTGGTAGTAGAAGTAGCTGTGTCAGGTGCCTGGACCCCAACTGGCACTGCTGGTGGCTCCTCGGTGGCAGCTCGCACAGGTGCTCTGGTTGCACCACGTGCGCGTCCTCGACCTCTACCCCTGCCTCGACCTCTAACAGCGGTAGTAGGGGGCGGGGGTGCCTGATCATCTCGGGTAGTACGTGTTCTCACTATCTGTGAGAGAATAGAAAGACAGAAGTTTAAAATTCTGATATAATAATCTCGCACGACAAGGAAATCAAATGAAGTGGAATTTTCCTAACAGTTACATAGCCTCTCGTAGATAAGTACAGACGTCTCCGTACCAATCAACGAGACTTTAATAAACTGGCTTGTGACCGATGACTCCTATGAACCTAGAGCTCTGATACCAACTTGTCACTATCCCTGTTCTCCCTCCGTGAACTATCGTGATGACACCTAGTCCATGTGACTAGGTAAGCCTAACAATGCGGAAAATAAACTAAATTTACGGAATAAATAATTAAAAGCCAACATATATGAAGAACAATATTTAAATGTCGCTCGGCATATACACACCACTCCTCAATAAATCTGATACACTATCCCAAAAATCGGAAACTCACGGATCCACAAGCCTTCAGAATATCTAACAGTCTAACTCTAGAATATCTAATAATAAAGTAAATACAGAAGGTCAATGTTTAACAACTAGAATAGGAAGTGACTCATCGATCTGCGGACATGGAAGATGTACCTCGAAGTCTCTAGAGTGGTCGCCTAGCCTCAATGATGGTAAGACCGAGTCGACGTACCTGGATCTGCATATGAAAAACATGCGTAGAAAGGGCATGAGTACACCACAACAGTACTCAGTTAGTGCCAAGCCTAACCTCGGTTGAGTAGTGACGAGGAAGTTCAGGGCCCTACTGAGATTAAATAAAAGATATAATTCAATAGTGTGGAACAAAATAGTATAATGTGTGAACAACGATAAAAGTAACACAGTATATAGAGAATATCAACAACTACATAGAACAACGTAAAAACAATGTAAACACCAAAGGAAATAAAAATCAGTTCCAATAATACCAATCGGGGATCTTCCAGGATACTATCCTGAAGTCCCAAATATACATTTCTGATAAGTCTCTCGGGATAGTACACGGGGATCAACCAGCATCCCGTTCCGTAGTCCCAAACATAAATACCTAGTACTGGGGGAATCTACCGGGTGCATTCCCATAGTTCCATATCACTGTGCAGGGGGATCTATCGGGAATCTTATCCGTAGTCCCAAAGTAAATGTGTGGGGGGATCTATAAGGAATCTAACCCGTAGCCCCAAAGTAAACAGTCAAGGGGGAGCTACCGGAATCCCACATTCGTAGTCCTAATGTAAACACACAACAACAGCAGGAGAATGCTCAGTAAAACTATCAAACTTCATATTAAGGCAACAAATAGTCTAGCCTAGCATGTTGCACAGACTTCAGGTAAGGTAGTTAAGCAATTAAGGCAATTTAATCACTTAGGCATGCTTTTACTAAACTAACACAAGTTTTAAATAGTATAAGAACTAAACAGGGAAGTGAACATACTAGTAGTACTTAATGAAAAATAGGATTTCCAACAATTAGCACAAGTACGCACTCGTCACTTTACGTACAAGGCATTTCAATTAACAATTATATCAAATCCTAAGGGAAAAGTCCCTCACACAAGGTTAGACAAGCCACTTACCTCGGAACAAGTACAAGTCAACCCGAAATCACGCTTTTGCCATGAGTATCTGACTCCAAATGGCCCAAAACTATTCAATTCAATTGAATATTGTAAATAACACCTCAATAAACTGATTCCACAATTAAATTCTAAGCTAATACACGAAATTAGGTAAAATGACCAAAATGCCCCTCAGGCCCACATCTCGAAATCAGATTTTATATTTTTGGAATCCTCATACTCTCACGAGTCTATGCATAACAAGAACACGAAAATCGAAGTTCAATTGACCCCTCAAATATCCCTTTTTAGGTCTCTTAAACTCAAGCCCTAATTACCCATTTCTCCCAAATTCCCACCACTTCTTAGGTCTTTAATCATATAAAAACGAGTTATGAAGTCAAAAATGTTACTTCCAAGTGATTCCCCTAGAATCCCTCTTCAACCCTCTTAAAACAATCGCCTAACAATGGAGGAATTTAGGCTACAATTCGCGAAATAAGCCTTTTATAACATTCTGCCCAGATATTTAATTCCTTATTCGCGAACGCGGTCAAAGCCTCGCGTTCGCGAAGCACAAAAATGACTTTAACCAAAAACCTCTTATTAGAACGTGACAAGTCCCTTGTGTACGCGATGCTTTACCCAGACAAACCTTCGCGAACGCGATGAGTAACTCCACTGGGCCAATTTTCCTCCTTCGCGAACGCGAAGCCCAAACGCGAACGCGGTTCACAAGTATCCATCCCTTCGCGAATGCGGAGCCTTCCTCGCAAATGTAAAGCCTAAAGTTTAACTAAATCCACTGAATCTTCAAGAACATGAGGGTCCACTCGCAAACACGAAGAGTAAAAATCTGCAACCGCTGAACCTACAATTCGGTAACTTTTTAACAACTAAAAATGATCCGTTGAGCATCCGAAACACACACGAGGCCCCCGGGTCCTCAACCAAAGGTATCAAAATATCCTAAAACCTTATTCAAACTTGTACCAATCTTCAAAACACCTCAAATAACATCAAATCAAATAAAACACATCGGATTCACGCCTATGTTTTCCAAAATCTTTTGAATTACGCTTTTGATCAAAAAGTCTATCAAACCTCATCCGAATGACCTGAAATTTTGTACACACATCCCAAATGACATGAGAGAACTACTGCACCTCTCGGAGTTCCATCATAACCCTTGGATCAAAATCTCAATATCGAATCGGAAACTTCAAAAATTCAACTTTCGGCATTTCAAGCCTAAATTAGCTACGAACTTCCAAAACACAATTCGAACACGCCCCTAAGTCCGAAATCACCTAATGGAGCTAGAGGAACCATCGGATTTCTATTATGAGGTAGTATTCACACTGTTCCAACTACGGTCAACTTTCCAACACTTAAGCTCTCATTTAGAGACTAAGTGTCCCAAAACTCTCTGAAACTTAAATCGCATATCCTGAAAAATTCAAATAGAAGAAATAAACTCGGGGGAAGAAGTTAATAGGGGATCAGGGCGTTAATTCTTAAGACGACCGGTCGGGTCATCACAAAGGTAGTGGCAGATTTTGTCCGAAATAAAATCGTCTGCAGATTTGGGATACCGGAGTTTATCACCACTTACAATGCCGCTAATATCTACAATGACCTTATGAGTGAAATATGCGAGAATTTTAGAATAGTCCACCGCAATTCCATAGCCTATAGACCACAAATGAAAGGGGAAGTTGAGGCAGCCAACAATAATATCAATATGATTTTGCAAAAGATAGCGGACAATCTCAAACAATGGCATGAGAAAGTGCCTTTCACTTTACTAGGTTATCTGACTACTATAAGAATGTCCATTTGGGCAATGCCATACATGTTAGTATATGTCACTGTAGCAGTGATACCCGCAAAGGTCGAGATACTATCTTTAAGAGCCATTCAAAAGGAAAAATTGGACGATGCAGAGTGGATACGGGTCAGGCAGGAACAACTCATGCTCATTGATGAGAAAAGAATGGATGCAGTGTGTCATGGTCAGCTATATCATAACAGGATATCTTGTGCTCTTAATAAGAGAGTGGAGTTTTGCCAATTAGCACCGAAGCAGTTGGTTTTAAAGAAAATCTTTCCCTATCAAGAAGAAGCCAAAGGAAAGTTCACACCAATCTGGAATGTTCCTTACGTGGTTAACTGAGCACTATCGGGTGGGGCTCTAATCTTGGCACAGATAGATGGAAGATTCAAAACAAAGACTATCAACTCAGACGTAATCAAGAGATACTATGTCTGAAGAAAAATAGAGTTAGGTTTTTGATGTAACAGAACTATGTTCAACCTAACTTTCCATGGAGGGATTTGTAAGAAATCTACGTAGAGTTCGGTTTCTCTCCCCCTTTTTTCTCGTGTAATAGAAAAACCAAATATCAATTTTTTGTGTTATTCACGAACTACACTGACTTGATTTCCTCAGAAAGGAATATGTAGGCAATCCTCATCAGATTCATTTGTCTTTTGTGATTGAACTACGTTCTGGCCTAATTCAACTTGGATACGTAGGTTGTTTGAGTCAGACTCGACCACTTTCTTTCCTAATCTCATCATTTTGCATCTATTGTAATCAAACTATGTCTTGGACTAGATCCATTTGGATACGTAGGCTGCTTGTTCTAGCCTCAGTCATCTTCATCATATTTTATCATAATCCATGAACTACGTTCAGACCGGATTCTGTTTTAGATATGTAGGAAACTTGAAAGGGTTCATTCATAACCTTAGGAAAGCCTTGTAATGCAGTATTTCAAATTAGGACCCAGTCCCAATAGCATCTTCAAAATCCTCACCGAAGATGAGCATCAACATGACAAAATTTTCAAGAGGATACGCTCACGTGTGGAAAATCATTTGAAACATGTCATAATCTCGAACGACGACATTTGCCTTAAAACACATTATTCTAAAAATATCTTCTAATTCAATATATATATATATATATATATATATATATATATATATATATATATAGTAATTTGTTCCATCTACCAAACTTCACACCGCAATCATGAAAAGATCGGGGTAAACTGACATTGTGGTCGACACAAGACAACTCCCCCCCCCCCCCAAGAAGTTTTCTTTGAGTGCAAGGTTGACAGGGAGCAAGGGAGAACTAGGACCATAGTAGGAAAATGACAAAACTTCCACTTGCCTAAGATTATCTCTCCTCTTCCTTTACTTAAATTTTTCTGGTACATCTAAGGCTAATCTTTGAATCCTTTGCAGTTACCTCAGAATCACAGCTAATATCGAAAACTTGTACATAGAAAACTCTACTCAACCAATTGGAGCATCTTGTACAAAATGAACTGTCGGCTTTACCAATTGAAACCTTGTACATAGCATACCATTTGTTCATCCAATTGTAGCATCTTGTACAATTCCAACGTCGACTTCACTGATTGAAGTCCTGTATAAAGCAAACCGTCAGCTCAATCAGTCGGAGCGGCCTGTACAAATCAAACGCCGGCTTCGCCACCCGGATCCTTGTATATAGCAAACTACAAAATTTTCCAACAATATAATTCACATTGCTACTTCGCAGCGGACACTAGAATAGACAACCACAAACCTCTTCGCCAATGTTTTCCCGATCGATGGCTACAACTTAGCTTCGCAATCAAGAGTATCTCTTAGGCGTACATTATTTTGTTTACCATTACTTTGAATGTTTTTAACGTTTTGCTCATTCAGCTTCAGGAATGATTATGGTTTTAGTTAATCACTCCCAAGCAGAGAATACTTCACATTTCAATGCAAAGCTCTCCCAACAAGCAGAGATGTACTTTACAAATCAATCTCTCCGGACAAGACATTCCTCACTACAATGATATCCAAACAAGCGGAGACGCACTCTACCAATCAAGCTCTCCCAACAAGCGGAGATAATTTTCAAATACTTTGACAACTGCGGAATGGTGCACAGCCCGACTAACAAATTGATTTAATATCAAGTATCTCATCATCCCAATAATACTGGCTCGCAGGCGGCCAGTCATATTCATTCCTGCATCATTTACATCGCATCTTCTGCATTACAACATGTTGGTATACGTGTATTTCATTTGTTTTGCATGAACAAACACCAAAATGTGGAACTTTTCTTAGCCGCAGACCGAACCACAACTCTATGGGGACATCCAACAAATTTTCGGGCCTAAGATCCTATCTCAGGACAATATCTTTCAAATCATGCCGCAAAATTCAAGCTACAACAAGTGACCAATTTTCTATCTCGTCGTATCATCACAATACGATACTGGGTCAATTCTTGCAAGTGTTTCTTCCCCAAAATCTCTACTCCAGAACTACATGAGGTCTAATCATTAAGCCTGAGGTATGTAAGCAATTCAGAGCCAGAATTTGACCCCAATATTCCAAAATATTTCTAGATTCTTCCTTAACTCAGCCCTGCAATTCACCAGCCCCATTTCCTGCAATACTTGCCAAAAAGTTGGGACAATAATGGCTTTGGTTCAATTTCTTTGCCCCAAAACTCTTTCATCATCTTCGGTCAAAGAGGGCCAGCTATTGATGGCCAATTTGACCCTCCCCTTTTAAATTAATTTATTTATACTCAGTAATTTACAATAATATTTTCAAAGGATTCATCAGTAATAAATATTTATTTTTTACAAATTAGCCGAGCATTAGTTTTAAAATTAATTACATAGTATTAATATTATGTAATTACAAACATATTTACTAGTTTAAGATTACTAAATATTTCTTATATATATGTTATATAGTTTCTACAATAAATTTGATAAATTACTCTCTAATTTCTAGTTAATAGGATTATTATGTGAAAATTCAAAATTAGTGTTACAATGCGGAAAATAAAGTATTTTAATATCTTTTATAAATAATTAATTTAAAGTAACTAGTAGTATGCATAATAATTATAATTTTTATACTTTATTAAAAACTATTAAGTTTATCTAAATTAAACTCGAAAGGGGTTAAAAGACCAAAAGGCCACAATTGTAATTCTCGAATAAAAGGTATAAATGGCTATTTTTTTCAAATTCTTCTTGGCCCAATTGACAAGCCCAATCTGAAAATACACCTAACCAAAACACTCGTCTCTTTCCACCATGGCGATCTAAGTCACTCTCATTGCACCAATCAACGTTTGTCACGTAAACCGTCTTGAACTCTCACATAAGAAACACAATGATCTGATCAATTGATCCAAACCATCGACGGCCCACGATTATTCTCATTTTCTCTTTTAATTTTGACCCCTTACCAGATATTATTTCCACCGTTGGATCACACAAATCCAATGATTCCCATATTTTCCCAAATTAATTTCTTTAAACATATAAAGGCCTGATTTATCAGGGTCGTTGATCAAATGATAAAACGGCCCATATTTCATCTTACAAATATAACCCTAGAGACCAACCCCCAATTACCCAAACCCTAAATCATTTCATCTCTAACATCGCCGCCTCTCTTTCCCCCTCGTCTCTCTTTTCTCTCAACCTCACAAGCCAAATTAATCACCAGACCTTGAACGAATTCGTGCGAGGTCACGATTTCATTAGAGACTCTTCTCTTTTTCCTTCAATAGCCGTGATTCCTGTTGAATTTTCCTCTCTTATCATTAGAGACGTAAACCCCTAATCTGAACCCTAACCCTAAAAGATGAAACCTCAAATTTCATAATCATTCGCTTTGCTCTTATATCTTAGACCTCTTCACTCTTTCCATTTTCACCATTTTATTTCAAAGTCCTAATCGAGAAGGTCAGACCAAAAGATTGAAATTTCAACTCACCATATTTCTTCTTCGTCTCTTCAAATAAAAGTAAGTCTGAGACAATAACTAGCTTCAATATTGGTATTCGACACCTAGTGGTCAAATTCAATAACCTATGGGTACTAGGGTTCTGACCAGTGGTCTCTAATGCTTCAATGATTCATCCCTCCTCTCAGGTAAAATTGTCCCTGCCTTTTTCCTTTATTCCTTTTTGATTTTCACCCGATTCTTTATCATCACCTGCCATGCGTCACTCTCCACTACTTCTTTTGAATTTATGAAACCCTAGAGCCTTAAATGACACTATAAAAGAGGCCTTTAATTTTCTCACCTGTGACGACCCGGTCGGTCGTCCTAATAATTAATGCCCCGATTCCTATTAACTGTATTTCTTGTATTTGTTTCTGCTATTTTAATTTGCCGGAATATTCGGTTTTGAGTTTTGGAGTATTTTGGAACACTTAGTCCCTAAAGGAGAGCTTAAGCTTTAGAATTTGGACCGTAGGCGGAAGAGTGTGAAGACGGCCTTGGAATGGATTTGCATTGGTTCCGTTAGTTCCGTTGGGTGATTTCGAGTTTAGGAGCGTGTTCGGATTATATTTTGGAGGTCCGTAGCTAATTTAGCTTGAAATGCCGAAAGTCGAATTTTTAAGTTTCTGGTTCGATAGTGAGATTTTGATCTGAGGGTCGGAATGGAATTCTGGAAGTTGGAGTATCTCTTTAGTGTTGAATGTGATGTGTGTGCAAAATTTTAGGTCATTCGGACGAGGTTTAATAGACTTTTTTATTGAAAGCGTATTTTGAGAGTTTTTGAAGTTCTTAGGCTTGAATCCGATACTAATTGGTTGATTCAATTTTTTTTTAGGTGTTTTAAGGATTGGTATAAGTTTGGACAATGGTATTAGACTTGTTTGTGCTTTTGGTTGAGGTCCTGGGGGCCTCGGGATGGTTTCGGAAGGTTGTCAAAAGAATTGGGAGTTTGTTTAGCAGCTTTAGCTGCTCATCTTCTGTCATAACCGCACCTGCGGTTGGGTCCCACATGTGCGTAGCCACAGAAGCGGCAGTATCATCGTAGAAGAAGAAATAGGGAGAACGAGCAGGAGCTGCAGAAGCGGGGGATTTATTGCAAAAGCGGTACCGCATCTGCGTATGGGGCGTCACAGGTGCGAAAAGCTGAGTTTAGTGATTTGTCATAGATGCGACCTTTTTTCCACAAAAGCGGCACTGAAGTTGCGGTCCCATGACCGCAGAAGCGGATTAGCTGGGTAGAACATATAAATACTTGCCTTCGCGAATTTGAGTTATTTTCACCTCTTTTCAAAAGGGTAGAAGCCTTGGGAGCATTTTCAAGGGAGATTTTCCGAGGAATTCATTGGGGTAAGGTCTTTGGTGCCTAAAATCAATATTGAGGTTATTTTTATCATTATAAGCATGAAAATTTATGGAAAATCAGTGGTAATTTGGGGATTAGGGCTTGATTAATTAGAGACCTTTGAGTGATGATTTGAGGGACTATTTGAGGTCCGATTTTGGTACTTTTGATATGGATGAACTCATGAGAGTGTGAGGATTCTAGAAATGTAAATTTTACCCGATTCTAAAATGTGGTCCCGAGGGGCATTTTGGTCATTTTACCTAATTTTACGTATTAACTAAGAATTTATTTGTGGAATCAGTTATGTGAAGTGTTATTTACATTATGCAATTGAATTGAATAGATTTGGGCTATTTAGAGTCGAGTACTCGTAGCAAGAACGTGGTTTCGGATTGATTTTAAGTTGGTTTGAGGTAAGTGGCTTACCTAACCTTGTGTGAGGGACTTCCGTTTATGATTTGGTATTATTGATAATTGAAATGCCTTGTGCGTTAGGTGACGAGTGCGTACTTGTACTAATTATTGAAAATCCAGTTTTTGCTAAGTATTAGAATTGTGTTTTCTTCTCCTGATATTGCTATCTGCAATTTAAGCCCGTTGTTAGCCTAGGGAAGCATGTCTAACTGACTTACCTGCTTTATTTGCTCAAACTGCTTTACCTGAATTTTGTTCAGCGTGCTAAGCGAGAATTACCATTGCCTTGATATGAAATTTGACATTTCCTGAATATTCTTCATGTTGCTGCTGAGTATTTACATTTGGGACTACGGATGTGGGAGTCTGGTAGATCCCCCTTGTTTGTTTATTTGGGACTACGGATGTGGGATTCCGGTAGACCCCCTGCATAGTGATGTGGAACTACGGGACTGCACCCGGTAGGTTCCACCAGTACTGTATATTTATATTTGGGACTACGGATCGGGATTCCGGTAGATCCCCACGCACTAATAGTTGGACTACGGGACGGGATCCCGAGAGATCCCTCGGTATATATATATATATATATATATATATATATATATATATGCACTTCTATACTCTTTTGTTAAAGTGTTCTTCTGTCATACTACTAATCCACAATTTAGATCTGCGCTTGTAATTAAACTATGTATTTTATTTGTAAAATTATAAGGATTTGGTCCCATTGCTATTAAGGTTTGAAAATCTTGTGGAAATTCTAACTTATAGGCTTCCCATAATCCCTTTGTTGATTCTCGTAAGAAAGAACACTCTGAAGACTGCCATCTAAACACCCTCCTTCATCACCCACCATCCTCAAACACCTTGTAATATACCTTTTAAAATATTTCCTTATGTATTCCTTAGTAGTTTCTACCTCGAGCTTGTAAAATAAGTAAATCCTTATGCTTGTGTGTGCAAGATATTATTTCTCAAGTCCAGTAAACTTTTTTGGATTTCCCGAAAGGGAAATCTCTCTCCTGTAAACATGTAAGTTACTTATTTTATATAAATTATGTTTCTGGATATTACCTCCGTTTTTACAGTTTTGTGTTATTATGTATAGTTTTATGTTTATAACTAGACATCACTCTTAGTATATAGTTATCTTTCTAATTTCTTAATAATTTTGATGGATTAACCTATAAACTCCTAGGAGAAACCGGTTAAATCAAACCTAAAATTAACCAAAAATGGGTATATAAGTTTAACCGTGGCCAGGGTGAGGTTAAAGAAAAAAATGTTAAGAAAAGATTATTTATTTAAAAGGTTGGGAAGAAGAGATGAACAGAGTGGAGTAAAAAAAAGAGTATAGAAGGGACAATTTCGGTTTATAATTTTGGTAATACTGAAACAATATAGGTTTACAGAATAAGAGAGAGAGAGTACCGAGTAGGATTTTACAACATAAGACTTTAATCACAAAAATATTTTTACCACAAAAAATCCTTACCTTTTGACCTTATAAATTTTACCATTCCATAAAAACAAAAAAGAAAAAGTAATAGCTAAAACAATGACATCTTATATTTTTAATTTTACCATATCATTAATCATACAATTAATAAAGACCAGACCAATATTAATTATTTTATATTAGACTCTATTTTATTTCCAACCCCATCTTATACATCTTATATTTATACATCTTATATTATACATATATTATTATATAATGGACTACGGGACGGTATTCTAGGAGATCCACTGGATAGTTATAATTGAAACTACAGGACGGTATCCTGGAAGGTATCCTGCCTGTTATCTTTATGATGAGTTGTATTTCACTTCTGTGTTTATTTGGTCTCCATAGTAGTTATTGTTGTTCTTCCTACTCTGTGTTACTTTTACTGTTGTACTTATTTATTATGTCTTCTCTACACTGTTGAGCCTTATATTTTACTTAACTTCAGTAATGCCCTGACCTTTCTTGTCACTACCCAACCGAGGTTAGGCTTGGCACATACTGAGTACCGTTGTGGCATACTCATGACCTTTCTGCGCATATTTTTCATGTGCAGATCCAGGTACCTCCGCTTAGGCTTAACATTCGTGAGGCGAGGTGTGTAGAGACTCCGAGGTATATCTGCTACGTCCGCTGACCAAAGAGTCCCTTTCTACTCTTCCTTTTGTATTAGACCTTCTATACTTTCGTTTCGTTGTTAGATATTCTGGTGATAGATGCTTGTAGCTATTCAAAGGCTTGTGATCATGAGATTTCGGGTTTTGGGAAACGTTATTGGTTTTTGAGAGTTGTTATTTTGTATGCCGAGAGGCAATTTTAAATACTATATTTCACTATTTTGGTTTTTATTATTCTTCCTCAAATTGGTTTATTTTTCCGCATTGTTAGGCTTACCTAGTCATAGAGACTAGGTTCCATCATGATGATTCCTGGAGGGCAAACCGGGGTCGTGACAAGTTGTTATTAGAGCTCTAGGTTCATAGGGTTCGTGAATCACAAGCAGGTTTATTAGAGTCTCACTGATTGATACGGAGACGTCTGTACTTATCTACGAGAGGCTATGTAACTGTTAGGAAAATTCCATTTCATTTGATTTCCTTGTCGTGCGAGATAATGATATCACGATTCTAAACTTCTGTCTTCAACTCTCTCATAAAAGATGATGACACGTGCGACCCGAGACGATCAGGCACCCGCTCCCCCTACTGCAACCGTTAGAGGCTGGGGCTGGGGTAGAGGTTGAGGACGTGCACGTGGTACAACCAGAGCACCCGCGTGATCTGCCACCCAGGAGCCACTAACAGTGCAAGTCGGAGCCCAGGCACCCGATACGTCTGCTGCTACTACCACACCAACACTTTAGGAGACTCTAGCACAGTTCATGAGCATGTACACGACTTTGGTTCAGGCAGGGTTGCTGCCCCTTGCTGCATCCACATCCCACGCCAGTGGAGGAGCATAGGCTCCTACCACCCGCACCCCTGAGCAGAGAATGCATGTTGATTAGGTCCAAGATATTATTCTGGTACAGCCCAGATTAGCCTAAGGATAGGACAGTGGCTTCCGAGGATGATCAGCAGAGGCTTGAGAGGTACAAGAAGTAAAAGGCCCATGTATTCAGTGGTCTAGAATCAAATAATGCCTTAGGATTTCTAGATGAGTGCTACCATATTTTCTGTACCATAGGTATATTAGGATCGAGGGGGTTTCCTTCACTACTTTCCAGCTTCGAGGAGCCGCCTATGAGTGGTGGCGTACTTATGAGTTAGACAGTCCGGATGAGGCAGCCTCCCTGACTTGGACTCAGTTTTCAGATATGTTCTTGAGAGAGTATGTTCCTCAGAGTGGCGCGCAGAGTTTGAGCATTTGTGTAAAGGTACTATGACTGTCTCAGAGTATGCTGTCTGTTTCACCAGCTTGGCTAGACATGCACCAGCCTTGGTTTCTACTGTTCACGAGAGGGTTCACCGATTTATTGAGGGGCTTATTCACAGCATCAGGCCTAGCATGGCTCATGAGTTGGAGATGGATATTCATTATCAGTAGGTGGTGAGCATTGCTAGGAGGATTTAGGGTATGCATGCTAGGGATAGAGAGGAGAAGAAGGCCATGAGGTCTCGAGAGTCGGGCCATTATTCTAGTGCTCGTGCTCCAACTACAGGTCATCATGGTAGGGGTTATATGAGTCGCCCTGTTCATTCAGCTCTTCCAGTGGCCAGTGGTATTCCAGCTCCTCCTAGGCCTTAGGAGCCTTATTATGCACCTCCGGTATCTAGCACGTCTCGTGCACGGGGTGCTTTCACTGGTCAGTCCAACCGACCTGGCCCGAGCCAGTCACAGCCACCACGTCCTCCTGAAGCTTGTTTTCAGTATGGTGACACACACCATATGGTGAGGGATTGCCCCAGACTTAGGAGTGGCGCATCTCTACAGACTTCTCAGCCACAGCGTGTCCCACAGAGTTCTCAAGCTATGGTTACAACTCCCATTGCTACCCCACCTACTCAGCTAGCTAGAGATGGAGGTCAAAGAGGTAGAGGTCATCGTAGAGGGGGAGGCCAGGCCAGATATTATGCTCTTCCTGCCCGTACCGAGGTTGTTTCCTCCGATTCTGTCATCACATGTATTGTCCTGGTTTGTCACAGAGATGCATCGGTTCTATTCAATCTAGGCTCCACTTATTCTTATGTATCTTCTTATTTTACTCTGCATTTGGGTGTATCTCAGGTTTCTTTGAGTTTCCCTGTTTATGTTTCTACTCATGTGGGAGATTCTCTTGTTGTGGACCGTATTTATCGGTGTGTTTGGTTTCTCTTACTGGTTTTGAGACCAGAGCCAATTTATTATTTCTTAGCATGGTTTATTTTGATAGTATCTTGTGCATGGACTGTTTGTCGCCCCATTATGCTATTCTTGATTGTCACACCAAAATCGAGACGCTGGCTATGCTAGGTGTGCCGCATGTTGAGTGGAGGGTGCTTTCGATCCCACTCCCAGTAGAGTTATTTCTTTAAGGCTCTGCATATGGTTGAGAAGGGGTATGATGTATATCTAGCTTATGTGAGAGATGTTGGTATTCATACCTCTTCTATCGATTCAGTCCCAATATTACGAGATTTTTTGATGTGTTTCCAGCTGACCTTTTGGGCATGCCTGCCGATAGAGATATTGATTTTGGCATTAATCTATTGATGGGCACTCAACCCATTTCTATTCCTCTGTATCATATGTCTCCTCCTAAGTTGAAGGAGTTAAAGGATCAGTTACAGGAATTGATTGATAAGGGTTTTATTAGTCCTAGTGTATCACCTTGGGGTGCTCCTATCTTGTTTGTGAAGAAGAAGGATGGTTCTATGTATATGTGCATTGATTATCACAAGTTGAACAAAGTTACAGTAAAGAACTGTTATCCTTTGCCTCGTATTGATGATTTATTCGACCAGTTACAGGGTGCACAAGTGTTTTGTAAGATTGACTTGCGTTCAAGGTACCATCAGTTGAAGATTCGGAGCCAGATATCCCAAAGACTGCTTTTAAGACTCGGTATGGTCATTACGAGTTCCTTGTTATGTCATTTGGGCTGACCAATGCCCCAGCAGCCTTTAGGCGTTTGATGCATAGTGTGTTCACATTGTGTCTTGACTCATTTTTGAATGTCTTTATTGATGATATTCTGGTGTATTTCCGGACTCGGGAAGATCATGAAGATCACTTGAGGACTGTGTTTCAGACTCTGAGAGGGAAAAAGTTATATGCAAAGTTCTTGAAATGTGAGTTTTGGCTGGATTCCGTGGCATTCTTGAGTCAGGTGGTTTCTAGTGAGGGGATAAAGGTTGATTCGAAGAAGGTGGAAGTAGTGCAGAGTTGGCCCGGACCATCCTTAAAGACAGAGATTCACAGTTTTCTTGGCTTGGCGGGTTATTACCATTGATTTGTTAAGGGGTTTTCATCTATTGTAGCACCTATGACCAGACTAACCTAAAAGGGTGCTCCGTTATAGTGGACGGAATAGTGTGAGGCGAGCTTTCAGAAGCTCAAGAGACCTTTGACTACAGCCCCAATTTTGATATTGCCAATAGATTCGGGGTCATGTTGTCTGTTGTGATGCCTCGAGGATTGACCTTGTAGTGGTATTGATGCAGGACGGTAGGGTGATTGCCTACGCATCCAGACAGTTGAAGGTACATGAGAAGAATTATCCTGTCCACGATCTTGAGTTAGCTGCTATTATTCATGCCTTGAAGATCTGGCGTCATTATTTGTACGGTGTGCCTTATGAGATTTATACTGATCATCAGAGTTTACAACATCTGTTCAAGCAGAAGGATCTTTATTTGCGTCAGAGGAGATGGCTAGAGCTGCTGAAGGACTATGATATCACTATTCTGTATTACCCGGGCAAGGCCAATGTGGTGGCTGATGCTTTCAATCATCAGGCAGAGAGTTTGGGGAGTTTGGCTTATTTACCGGTAGCAAAAAGGCCTATGGCGATGGATGTTCATGCCTTAGCTAGTCAGTTTGTGAGATTGGATCTTTCGGAGCCCATTTGGGTTTTAGCTTGCGTGGTCTCTCGGTCTTCATTATTTGATTGTATTCGGGAGCCGCAGTTTGATGACCCTAATTTGCTTATCCTCAAGGAAAAGGTTTTGCATGGGGATGCCAGAGATGTGACTATTGGTGATGACAGGGTATTGAGGATGCAAGATCGGGCTTGTGTACCCAATGTCGATGGGCTTTGAGAGTTGATTCTAGAGGAGGCCTATAGTTTGCGATATTCCATCCATCCAGGTGTTGCGAAGATGTACCAGGATTTGAGGTAACACTATTGGTGGAGGCGGATGAAGAAAGATATAGTTAGGTTTGTAGCTCGGTGCCTCAATTGTCAGCAGGTGAAGTATGAGCACCAGAGATCAGGTGGGTTGCTTCAGCAGATAGAGATTACGGAGTAGAAGTGGGAGCGGATCACCATGGACTTTGTAGTTGGGCTCCAACAGAATTTGAGGAAGTTCGATGCCATTTGGGTGATTGTGGATCGGCTGACCAAGTCCGCACACTTCATTCCTATGTGTACCACCTATTCTTCGAAGCGGTTGGCAGAGATTTATATCTGGGAGATTGTTCATCTGCATGGTATTCCAGTTTCCATCATCTCAGATAGAGGTACTCAGTTCATATCATAGTTCTAGAGGGCCGTTCAGCATGAGTTGGGTACTCGGGTGGATTGAGTACATCATTTCACCCTCATTCGGATGGGCAGCTCGAGCGCACTATTCAAATTCTTGAGGATATGCTCCGTGCGTATGTGATTGAGTTTCGAGGGTCTTGGGATCAGTTCTTGCCATTGGCGGAGTTTGTATATTGATGTGGCAGAGAATTTCGGCACATTTAATACAAATTACTTAGATTTTAGCTAGTTTTAAATGCAATTATCTTTTATACTTATGTAATTTTAGTATTTTTGCAGTGTATGAGGTTTAATGACCTAAGAGAATGGAAATGAAATAAAAAGCCACAAAAAGATGAGAAAAGAGCAAAATATATCGCAAATGTGGAAATGCAGACCGCAAATCCAACATGCGGGCTGCATAATGCTCAGGAAATCGCAAACCACAACAGTTCGTTGGCCAAAGTCAAGTGCAAGAAATGCGGTTAAGTCTGCGATCGATCGATGAATATTCATAGCTATTACCTTGACACCAAAGAAGAGTTCGACCCAATGCTTTATTTCTGTCAAGTTGATCCTGATTCGACATTAGAAGTATATTTATTTTTCCCTAATAACCGAATACTTTTGTCTATAAATACTGCATATTTGATTCCATCCATAAATCAATTTTCTTCCCTATGAGTTATAGTCTCGATAAGAATGCTAGTTCTTAGTTTACGGGCCGCATAATGGATCGCAAACACGTTATGAAAGTTGCTGAAGGTAGCAAATGCGATCCGAAATGCGATCGCATATCTACAATGCAGACCGCAGAACGTGAATGTGATGAAGGCCTGGAAACTAGGGTTTGAAGATGCGATGGCCATGTCTAGAATGCGGACCGCATGTCTGATATGCGACAGATATGCATTCGCATAATTAACCTGAAAGGATATTTTTTCCGATATTTGTCACGAGTTTTGACCCACTATAAATATATTTATTGGGGTTTTGTGGGGGCATCTTGTCTGGTTTTTGAGCCACAATCCAAGGCTTTTATATTCCTCTCTTTTGGAAGCTTTTGGGTGAAGAATCATGCACTTTGTAAGCTTTATGGCATTAAATATTCTCATCCTTTTGTATTTTAGTAAGTGTAGCTAACTTTAAATACTAAGGTTGCGGACCCTAAATGGGTGTTTAACATTAAATATATGTATAATGGTTGGTTAATATTTATTTACTTCTCTTTCTTCATTTATTGTTGGTGGTTGAAAATATTAACAAGTGCCATTAAATTCTTCCTTTGCTTGGGAAAGTGGGTTAGAATTTGGTAGGAGTAAATATCAAAGACTCAAGACTTTAAACCCTGTTTAATAGAATCGCTTAGGAATAAGTAGGTTTTATTTGGCATCTATTGATTGTTCTTAATTTCAACTCTTTTATATTTGGAAAAATCATAAAGAGGAAATACTACCCAATTATTGGAAAATATTGGGTAGTAATTTATAAATCATTTGCATATCAAAAGAACTTTCCATTAGAAATATATCATATTAATACCGATAGCATTACACTTCATTGACAGGGACACAACCTTGGTTTTCTTAATCAAATTATTTACAGTCTCAAAATTACAATTAGTTATATCTTCAAACCAAAATCATATCATACTCTTGTTACAATTAACCGAATAGAATTACGACTTAAGTCGAGTAACACACTACTTACGTAAGCTTTTCACACCTATTCCCTGTGGGATTCGACCTCAACCTTGTTGGGTTATTATATTTCACACCGACTGCCTTACACTATTTAATTAAAGTGTAATTTGAGCGTATCAAATTTTGGCGCTGTTGCCGGGGAATACGGTTTTGAAATTACTAATTAGTGTGTGCTTTACTTTATGTCTTATTCTATTCCATCACATTTTGCTTGTTTTGCTTGGTGTTGATAGGAAAACATGGCCGAATATGAAGAATAAATGGAAGCAGAAATGTAAGAAAATCCTTTTGCAGACATAGAGGAGTACATTAAGGATACAAATGCTATTGTACCTCCGGTTGTTGGCGCTGCAACTTTCAAGGTGGAACATAGTTTAATCCTTATGCTCAAAGTGGAGGGGCTTTTCAGGAATTCCAATGATGATGATCCCACAGAACATCTTAGAAACTTCTTGGGTGTGTGTGCAATGCACAAGTAAAACAACGTCTCTGCCGATGCCCTAAGGCTGAGGTGCTTCAAGTACTCACTAGCTGGGGACGCAAGGAAATGGCTTCAAAATAGGCTCTATTCATTCTTGGCCCGAACTTGTCCGAGCATTCTTAGCTAAATGGTTCCTGCAAAGTAAGAAATTTGAGCTCCAAGATAAAATCTTATTTTTCAAGTAAGTACCGGGAGAACATCTACATGAGGCATGGGATCGATTCAAGTTATATTTCGTGAGGTCTCCCAATCATGGTTTTCCAGATTCAATCTTGTTGGAAAAATTCTATATGGGTTTAGATCCGATGAACTAATCTATATCCAAGAATGCAGCTGACAGATCTTTTATGGACAAAGACAATCACAAGGATCACACAAATCCTTGACAAAATGGCACAACATAATCAAGCTTGGCACTCCGAGGACACCACGGGTGGAATTGCATATGGTTCTCCTCCTTGACCAACCTAATTAAGGAGAATCAAGAAGGAGATCAAGTAATCGCAGGGCTGGCCATAAATGTCAATGTGTTGACAAAATGTTCACGGAAAGCCAAACAAAGAAGGTGAATGTGGTGGAAGATGTGAAACCCATATCAAATGAAGATTTTGAGGAAGCACACTACATCAACAACTTTCAACGAGGGTATTAAAGGCAACAATACCAAGGTCAAGGACAACAAAATCAATTGAGGCCTAACCCGTAGGGGCAAGGCAACCAACAATGGAGAAATGACCAAGGTGGCTAAAATCAAGCAAATTGGAATAACAACAACAACTTCTCAAATCGGAGTTCAAATCTTTATGTTCCTCCAAAGGGTCAATATTCAAATCAAGGTTCCTCAAGTGATTCCAAGTTGGAATGCATGCTTGAACGGGTATTGCAAAATCAAGAGAAGTCTGACACTTCTATGAGGAACATGACCGAGCTTGTTGGCTCTCGTACCGCATCCATTTAAAAATTGGAGATGCAAATGAGAGACCTCTCTAGAGAACAAAATCCAAAGCAAAAGGGAACACTCCTTAGTGACACAATTGTGAACCAAAGGGGTAGTGGGAGTGGTCCAACTTCTCATATCATGGTAATTACTACTCGGAGTGGGAAGGTACTACAAGGAGAGGGTGAACAAGTGGTTGAAGTAGAAGGGTTCGAACAAGGAGTTGAGGTTGAAGAGCCAAGTGTTGTCGAAGTTGAAACGATTCCGAAAGATTTGCAAGTGCAAAAATAGACCCGGGAAGAGGTAAAGGTAAAAGAGACACCAAAAACTCTTCCACCTATTCCTAGACCTGCTCCTCCATTCCCTCAAATACTTTCTAGGAAGGTTGATGGTAGCAAACTCGAAAAGTTCTATGACATTCTCAAGCAATTATCAATCAATATTCCATTTGTGGAAGCATTTCAAGAGATGTCGGGGTTTGCTAAATATTTGAAAGATTCGATCACAAAGAAGAGAACTACCAAGAATGAAGTGGTGAACGTGACTCACCAGGTTAGTTCCATCATTGCAACATCCACCGTTCAAAATAAAGAAGATCCGGGAGCTTTCACCATTACATGTACTATTGGGACACGTGATTTTGAAGTAGCCCTTTGTGATAATGGGGCTAGCATCAACTTAATGCCTCTTGCCATTTATAAGCAAGCAGGGTTAGGTATGCCAAGGCCCACAAGTATGAGATTGCAAATGGCCTATCGTTCCATAAAAAGGCCGGTAGGTATTGTTGATGATGTGCTTGTTAAATTGGGAGATTTCATAATCCTTGATTGTGCGGTTGACAAAGAGATACCTATCATTTTGGGGAGACCATTCCTTGCCACAGGAAGAGCACTAATGAATTCGGGACGGAATGAGATCAAATTCCGTGTAAATGATGAAGAGGTTACATTCCAAGCTAGCAAAGGCATGAAACTACCACATGAGTATGAAATCATCTCGGTGATTGATGTTGTTGATAAAGTGGAAGATGCGGTTGAAATGAAAATGGAAGAACAATGCCTCGGCGAGGCATTGACGGCTATTTTTGTAAACTTCGATGGTGAAGATATGGAAGGGTACATGGAATCAGTCAATGCGTTGGAGGGGCTTGGGTCCTATTCTTATGCTCCAAAGAAGCTATCTCTCGACTTGGAGAATAGAGCTACTCCTCCTGCAAAGCCTTCTATTATTGAGCCACCGCAACTAGACTCAAACCACTTCCACCACACTTGAGGTATAAGTTTGTTGGCTCAAATGATACTTTACCCATAATCGTTTCTTCTTTGTTGATTGATGTGCAGGTAGAACAATTGTTGGATGTATTGAAGGAGCATAGGAAAGCTATTGGATGGACAATTGCGGACATCCAAGGGATTCCCGCCGGAATTTGCGAAGACAAGATCCAACTGGATAATGATACTAAACCAATTATGGAACACCAACGATGGTTGAACCTGTCCATGTAAAAGGTGGTAAAGAATGAAATCATCAAGTGGTTGGATTTCAGGGTAGTCTACCCCATTGTCGAAAGTTCTTGGGTGAGACCGGTGCAATGTATGCCCAAAAAAGGAGGTATGACCATAATTGAAAATGATAAAAATGAGCTCATCCCAACAAGAACGGTGACCAGATGGAGGGTGTGTATGGATTATCGGAAGCTCAATAGTGCCACATGTAAAGACCATTTCCCTATGCCTTTTATTGATAAAATGCTCTATCGGCTAGCGAGAAGGTCATTCTATTGCTTCATTGATGGATATTCCGGTTACAACAATATCAACATAGCATTGGAGGACCAAGAGAAGACAACATTCACTTGTCCTTATGGAACTTTTGCCTTTAGCCGGATGCCGTTTGGTTTGTGCAACGCTCCATCTACTTTTCAAAGATGCATGATGTCCATCTTCTCCGACATGGTGGAGGACTTTCTAGAGGTTTTCATGGACGACTATTCAGTGGTAGGTGACTCTTTTGAGCATTGTCTTAATAATTTTGGACACGTGCTCAAGAGATGTGAGGAGACCAACCTTGTGCTCAACTGGGAGAAATGCCATTTCATGGTGGATGAAGGCATTGTATTGGGGCATAAAATTTCGAAACATGGCATAGAGGTTGACCGGGAAAAGATCCAGATCATTTCCAAGATTTCTCCACCTACCTCAGTTAAAGGTGTCCAAAGTTTCTTGGGGTATGCCGGATTTTATAGGCGTTTCATCAAGGATTTTTCTAAGATTGCAAATCCAATGTGCAAACTCCTAGAGAAAGATGCAAAATTTGTGTTTGACAATAAATGCCTCAAAGCCTTTGAGCAATTGAAGCAAAAGCTCACCACAACACCTATTATTGTCACACCCGATTGGTCTTTTCCTTTCGAGCTCATGTGTGATACCGGTGGTGTAGCTATTGGAGCAATGCTTGGCCAACGTCAGAACAAGATTCTTCGCCAGGTATGTTATGCAAGCAAGACACTCAATGTAGCGCAAATGAATTACACGGTGACAGAGAAAGAACTTCTTGCCGTTGTCTATGCCTTTGAGAAATTTTAGGCTTGCTTGTTGGGATCCAAGGTGATCGTGTATACGGACCATGCTGCTCTTTGCTACCTATTGGAAAAGAAGGATGCAAAGCGTAAATTGATTCGATGGGTTATGTTGTTTCAAGTATTTGACTTCGAGGTCAAGGATCACAAGGGAATGCAAAATCAAGTAGCGGATCATTTATCAAGGCTTGAAGAGGCAGGGAGACCAAAGGAAGTACTTGATATCAATGATACTTTCCCGGATGAACACATATTGGCATTATCTAGCATTTTTTCTCCTTGATATGCCAATATTGCTAACTACTTGGTTACTAACCTTATTCCGGAGGGGTCGGAATCCTATCAAAAGAAGAAGTTTTTGAGAAATTGTCGGTAATACTATTGGGAAGGACCATTCTTGTTCCATGTTTGTTCTGTCAACATCATCCGAAGGTGTGTTCCAGAAGAAGAAATTATGCCAATTCTAAAGGCATGCCATGACTTGCCAGTTGGAGGTCACCATGGGGGAAATCGAAAGGTGGCTAAGGTGCTTGAATGTGGTTATTATTGGCCATCAATGCTAATGCACTTTGTGATGGAGATAGAGATCTTCGATGTATGTGGAATTGATTTTATGGGTCCTTTTGTGAGCTCTTGTGGGATGAAATATATCTTGGTTGTTGTGGACTATGTGTCCAAATGGGTTGAAACGATTGCCTTACTAAACAACGAGGCAAGGAGTGTGACAACTTTCTTAAAGAAAAACATATTCGTGCGGTTTGGCACTCATAGAGCCATTCATAGTGATGGTGGGTCTCATTTGTGTAACAAGGCTTTCATTGGGCTACTAGAGAAACATGGCGCCAAGCATGGACAAGTTGAAGTTTCCAACCGGGAGATAAAGAACATTCTAGCAAAGACTGTTAATGCAAACAGGATTGATTGTGGGCATACCGCACGGTGTACAAAAGTCCTATTGCCACTTCTCGTTATCGGTTAGTCTTCGGCAAAGCTTGTCATCTACCCGTAGAATTGGAGCATAAAGCCATGTGGGCTCTAAAGAGATTGAACTTGGACTGGGCTGAAGCTGCAAATTTAAGGTTAACACAACTCATTAAAATAGAGGAATTCCATTTCCATGCATATGAAAGTGCAGCTGTGTATAAAGAAAGGATAAAGTTCGTCCACGACAAAAAGATCTTGAAAAGGGAGTTTAAGTCGAGTGACTTGGTTTTTCTCTTCAACTCAAGGCTCAAATTGTTTCCGGGAGCTTAAATCGAAATGGTCTGATCCATTCAAGGTGGTCAATGTCTCTCCTTTTGGAGCTGTGGAACTAGAATCGGAGGATGGACTCCGAACCTTCAAAGTAAATGGCCAGCGAGTCAAACACTACTTGGTCACAAATGGAGAAAAACACTTGGTGGAGCAGCTGGCTCTCAAAGATGGTCCATGCTCGACCAATGAGTGAATCCAAAGAAACGCCAACTTCGTCGTGTCGCGACGTTAAATCAAGAGCTTCATAGGAAGCAACCCATGTGTGGTAACACTCTTTTTGTCCTTTAAATTCTAAATTTTTGTTAGATAGGTTTAATTGAGCAATTTAAAGTGTGTTAGAGTTCAAGGGATTCAAAATATCAGAACAATGGGTAAGATTTTATGTGAAAGGGTAGAAAAATCACCTTGGGAAGTTTGCTACACAAATGTGATCGCATTTTAACTATGCGGACCGCATTGTGGTCACAAACCCAGACAGTGTGTTTGGGAAAAATTAGTGGTAAGAATGCGCCAAGGAGGTGCACTTTACGGACCGCATTTCTATTGTGTGATCGCATAGTGCACCTCATTTTGGCCCTCAAGCAAATCAAAATTAAATCCACCGCATAACATTTATGCGCTCGTATAATGTGTTATGCGGTGACTTACCCATCGCAAATCTCCCAGGTAAGTCCCTCTCATCTCTTCAACATTTCAAACACGTTCAAAAAAAATATTTTTTTTATCAGAAATAAAACAAAATAAAAACAAAACAAAAAAGGAAAACAAGAGAAGGCAAAACGGATCGTGTATCAATAATGTAAGACAACACCTATGAAATCATCTCCCAAGTGTGCTCATTAATCCATCACTAGTATGTTTTTCCTTTCCTGATTTTGTTCCAAATTTTATTTTTGTTTCCTGTTTTCTTTTCCCTTTTCTGTAGTTGGATATCTGTTCATAATGTGAGGGTGTTCTTGGTTAGGTAGTATGTTTGGGGTGCTGTGTAGTAAACATAGAAATAAAAAAACTAGGTCCGCCATTGTTGAGGTTTGAGAACGATGGGTTTTGCGGATTGCATAATCAAATTGCGGTCCGCATTTTAGCTGCAAAAGCGAACCGCAGCTGGCTGAAGAAGATGAAAAAATTCAGCAACTTTGCGATCGCATAATTGATATGCAGACCGCAAAGTCACCGCGTACTGAGATAGTTTAACAGGTTTTGTACAATACTGTTTGCGGCCATTTTGCGATTGCATTTCCAACTTTGCGGTGGACGTTGTGATCGCATTTTGTGATCATGTTTTCTGAGCATTTGAGTATGTGATTGTTATGTGAACCGCATAATGGATATGCGATAGCATAAACCATCGCATGCTTAGATCATTTTAGCAGGCTACGAGTTTGCGCCAGGTTTGCGGTCTGCATAGTGGTTATGTGACCGCATAACCTGTCGCACACTTGAAATTTTTGGTATATTTTTTCTACTATTGACTACCATGTTGCTCACATTTCATTTATGTGCAGATATGGCTCCCAAGAAACATATAGCCTCTGCCCATAAAAGGGCATCCACCAGTCATCACGCATAACAAGCAAAATGTTCACGACCGGACCCTACTGTTGAAATTCCCTCCCAATCTGATGAGGAGGAGACCTTTCCCTCAGTTTACCTACAAGCTGAGCCAAGAAGGAAAAGCGGAGATGACTTCCAGCTCATATTTGGGGTCGAAGGGTCCAGGAAGCTATATAGAAAAGGGCTAACCAAACGTAAAATCCTGGCCGAAAAACAACTGAGTTTGAATAGGCTACAAAAGCAGTACCCCCACATATGGGAGAACATCAAAGCAAGAAAATGGGAGTGCTTCACTGAGCTACCTGATGACTATAATGAAACTTTTGTCCGTGAGTTTTATGCCTCGTATGGAGCCTCCAGGACTACGCACCACAAGCACAAGAGGGTTTTCTATGACACTGCATTGATTCGAGGGAAGAGCATGTTCTGTATCAGTGAGCAAATCAATGAGATTTACTTCCATGGCTGGAGCCGGGGAACAGCTGAGTATGATGCCAAATGGGCAAACTGGGATAATGAGCGTAGTTGAATAGCTTCTGTGATAGCCAAGGGGACCCCTACTTGGATCAACCCTGTGCATAAAATATACAAGGAGGATCTCACACAAGAGGGTAGATTTTGGCTTAGCTTTATCATCTCTCGATTGATATCGTCTAGAAATGAGACTGACATAGGCATTGAGAAGGCTCTTCTCATTGCATGCATTATAGCGGGAATCTAGATTGACGTGGGTGCTATTATCTTTCGAGAGATAGGGATCCGGGCAAAGCAGATAGCCTCTTCACTTCCATTCCCCGACTTGATCATAGCCCTCTGTAAGGCTGTTAAATTCCATACTATGCCACACACTAACAAGACAGGGAAGGTGCTGAAGGATATTGATATCACGCGCATTAATGATGTTGTTGCTCCCCCAAAGGTTTAGACTCAGGTTCTAGCTGATGTAGAGGCCTTAGATTCCCAGCCTCCTGTGTCTCCTCAGGCTATAGTTGCATCCACTTCCACTTTACAACCCGCATCTCAGTCCACCATTGCTCAGCCTTCTACTGCACTGCCAACCGTTTCGAGTCTTGGTCTCTTAGCTCGACATGCCAATGTTAAGGTAAACCAGCTACTGAAGAACTTTCCCACCCTCATCAGCCAGGCTTTGACTCCTAAATAGTCCTCAGTGATGGCACTCTAACAACAACAAACAGCTTATGAGGATCGCCTGCAACAACTTGAGGTGAGGGTTGAGAAGACAGAGCGGGGTGAGGTTAGTGACTTGGCAAAGCTCCGGGAGGATGTTGCCACTATGAAGACTGAACTCCACAAAATGTAAACTCTGGAGTTCAATCTATCATCCTTCCTGTCCAGGGAAGATGAGTAGGGAGCAGACACAGTAGTACCGAGATTGGATCTTGACTTCTCTACACTGATGACAGACGCTGCACCTCCGACTGCCGGGACTTCCCAGCCTCCAGCTCCCCCTGTGCACATTCACATTCCTTCTGAGAAAGATTCCAGACACTCTACAGAGTCCGAAGGTGGGGAGGCAGATGAGGTAGAGACTAAGGAGGATTCATTTTCCGATGAGGATGAAGGCCCTCGGGAGAAGGGTAAGCAGATTGATGTCCCCATAGTTGTGGATGAAGAACAAGCAGCTATTCAAAAGGCGATAGCACATTCGCTAGCAGACATGGCTGCCCCAGCAGACCCATTGACCACTCAGCCATCAGCGGGCAAGGCTAGCAGCTCACAGGCCCCAGTTCCAGTATTTGGTCAGCCAGATATCCCTCCTCCATTAGTGGAGGTCACTCTTCAGGACGAGATCTCATCGGTCCCAGCTTCAACATCAGAGGGTAACCCCACCATCATTCAACCGGCTTTCGACTCCCATAGTGCTTAGTACGCCTCAGGGAGCCCCTAAAATGTGTATTCCATTCTTATGCATTGGGGACAATGCATGTTTTTTAGTTGGGGGTGGGATAGCCTTGTATAATTTTTTGTGAATCCAACGGTTGTACATGTTTATGATTTTGTGCTATATAAGCAAACTTCTATATATATTTGTGTTTTGTGATTCTGTATATATTGGTATTTTATGCTTTTTGTACATAAGTTATATAAAAAACAAAACAAAAAACAAAAACAAGTAGATAGTTGTATGTTCATCTTTAGTAATTAGCAATGAATTCCCCTTGGTTTTTCTTCACCGGGTTCTTTTCCAAGAGTGTAATAGTAGAAACAAGGAGGTTGAATGAAATGTTTTGACTGGTTTGGTGTAATTGTCTAGTTTCAAGCATGTGTGCCTGTATATAGCCTATACCCTTCCATTAATATATAAAAAATATATGTGAGACCAACTGTGTGAAGTTAAGGCTCGCTCTTTGACTCTATGTCTACCTAGAGTTATAATTGTAAATATGATGAAAGCTTTGAGTTTCCAAGTGTTGACTCGAGGGCTAAAAACTATGTTGAGCCAAATAGTTCGTGTGCCATGTGTGTGAGTTTTTTTGTATATAATTCTTGTGTTTACTTCTGCCATCTAGAACTTGCCCGGTTGGTTTTTCGATGCTTATAATAATTACATTTGGTTGGAGAAATGAACTTAGGCCGTCTTTGTGATTTTGGAAAACTAGTTAGCCTTTCAAGCCATCCATTGTACAGATAGTATCACTAGTCACCCCACTTGAGCCTTTAACATTTTCTTTGGCTACCTCATTGCAAACCTTTCCCTTTTTGTAAAATAATTCCCTCTTTTGAACCCGTCCCTCCTTGAACATTGAGAATGAGGCTAAAAGCCTAAGTTGGGAGTGTGGTGTCAAGCTGGAAATTGGCAAGGTTGTGCAGTGAGTGTAGAAAAGTATACCTCAAGGTGTGAAACTCCTCAAGCTCCAAAAGTAAAATAAAAAATAAAAAATAAAACAAAATTTTGCACGAGAAAAGAAGAAAAAAAAGAAAAAAATAGTTGTAAGTATATATACATATTGAGTCTTGAAGAGAATTAAAGAGGTAGTTAAGGTGGCTCAATATTGGAAAAGTAGAAGCTAATGAGGTCTATGTGGTTTGAAAAGAAGGAAAGAGCAACAAGAAAGAAAAATGTGAGCAGTGTTCAAGGAGGGTGTAGTCACTTGTACCCAAATGCTTATCCGACCCTTCCTTAAACCTACATTACAAGCTTAAAAAGTCCTTATGGGATCTCCAACCGAACGTTCTTAGAATAAAGCGATGAATTAAAATAAGGGCAAGCCTATGGTATGGTATGTTGTAACACTTGAAAATCTTTTTGAGAGTGAGTGTATTCATGAATTCGTCCTTTTTTAGTCATTGTAAATATTGTGAGTTTGGGACTTTCTTTATAGTGAGGGCACAGGAATTGTGAGGTTGGACAGAAGTTGAGTTTTTGAGTCAAATGCAAATGCACTCCGCTGAGGGTAACATTTTGTCAAACTGGTCGAGGCTCAAAGTTTCACAAGTTGATTAATTTCTTTGTAAATATTGATGGTTCGGGAAGGGCAAACAATCAAAAATACATGTTTGTAGTATAACAACTAACACCGCCCACGGTCACTATTGTTTCATATCTTTTAGATGGAGTCTAGAATAAGATAGTGTAATTTTAGTTGCTTGAGTACAAGCAAGAGTTTAAGTTGGGGGTGTTGATGTGCCGAAGAATTTCAGCACATTTAATTCAAATTGCTTAGATTTTAGCTTGTTTTAAATGCAATTATCTTTTATACTTATGTAATTTTAGTGTTTTTGTAGTGTATGAGGTTTAAGGACCTAAGAGCATGGAAATAAAATCAAAAGGCCACAAAAAGACCAGAAAAGAGCAAAATGCATCACAAATGTGGAAATAAGGACCACAAATCCAACATGCGGGCCGCATAATGCTCAAGGGAATCGCAACCACAACACTTTGTTGGACAAAGTCCAGTGCAAGAAATGCGATCAAGTGTGCGATTGCATAACAGGTTTGCAGACTGCATAATGGATCGCTAACTTGTTATGAAACTTGCTGAAGGTAGATATGTTTCTTGGTACATATGCGGACTGCAGAACATGATGAGGACCACAAATCTATCCTTGCTCTACTACAGAGTTCTGATGCACACAAGAATGCCTTGTTAAGAGTGCTGAGTGAGGCATATGTACCAGGAAACATCACCGATGGAGAGACGGCTAACATGGTAGGCCAGGTATTGGAAAGTCATAAAATCACTTTTCATGAAGATGAGCTGCCACCGGAGGGATTAAGTCACAACAAGGAGTTGCACATCACCGTGCAGTGAGAAGATTATTTTATCACCAGAATCCTAGTCGATGGGGGGTCCAGTGTCAACATTTGTCCATTGGTAACACTCAGGACATTGGGATAGGGGTTGCATGAAATCAAGGACGGGGCCATCAATGTTAAACCTTTCGATGGTTCTTAGAGGTCCACTATTGGGGATATTAGCCTATGTTTGCAAATAGGGCGCACTTGGTTTGACGTTGACTTTCAAGTGCTAAACGTGCCGGCATCTTACCATTTATTGTTGGGACGACCATGGATTCACGCTGCCGGGGCCGTGGCATCAACACTACATCAGGCGGTGAAGTTTGAGTGGAATCACTAGGAGGTGATCATTCACGGCGACAGTAGCAATCCCATATACAATCGCCAAACCATCCTAGCAATTGGAGGAAGAATAAAGATAGGTGGAGAAACTTACCACCATATCGAATGAGTCAACGCCATTGATAAGGATAAGTGGTGGGATAACAAAATTAAAAGCATATTGAACTGGAGCAGGTATGAAGCTGGCAAGGGACTTGGCAAGAATCTCCAAGGAATCACTAAGACCATCAAGCTCAAGAAGCACGGCACCACCTTCGGATTAGGATATGAGTATACTTGGAAAGAATTCAATAAATGGTTGCCACCCTGGCGCGATCCTTACTATCCACTGGAGCAGCCGAAACCCCGTTTGGAGCAGACCTTCTGACCGGTCGAGGTCATCTATGGGTCAGAAGAAGAAGAAGCCCTAGCGGCAATGAGGAATTTGTTCCTAGAAGACGAGGGTATGGATTATTGTGTCATTCTCGAGGAGGAGGGAGAGGAAGGCCCTTCCATACAGGTAGTAAGCAAAGGAGCATGCCTCAACAACTGCACGGTTAGAACCACCAGAGCCCGGCGTGACTCGGGGTAGCAAGGCTGAACATGCACCATGAACTATTTTATTTTACTAGTTTACTTTCCTTTCGCATTTTATTTTTTGCAAGAAAGAGCTCCAATGTTCAAAACATCTATGGAATTTATCAAAGCATTTCAATTTCCTTATAAATCTTACTCTTATTATTTTCTCTCATTACTTTACTTATACATCATTACTATTACTTATTTTGATGAACCAATGACTATGACATGCAACGAAACAACGCAACAAATGGACATAGATTCAGAGGAAGATGACATACCAGAAGAGATTGTTAAGAAAGTTGAGAATTTCGAAAATAGGCCAAAGTCCAACTTGGACGAGACTGAGATCGTGAACCTGGGAGATGCAAAAAATATCAAAGAAACACGAATAAATGTCCATTTGTCACCATCAGAGAAGGAAGAGTATACAAAGTTTCTAAGAGATAATGAGGGCATATTTTCCTAGTCGTACGATGACATGACTGGTCTGAGTACATCTATTGTGGCTCACAAACTGCCGACTGATCCGGCCTGTCCACCAGTGAAACATAAGCTCAGAAAATTCAAGCCAGATATGAGTTTGAAAATCAAGGAAGAGGTCACTAAGCAGGTCAAAGCTAAGATTTTCAGGGTAGTGGAGTATCCAACGTAGTTAGCCAACATCGTGCTAGTGCCAAAGAAGGACAGGAAGGTTAGAGTCTGTGTCGACTACCGGGATCTCAACCGGGCCAATCCAAAAGATGACTTCCTCTTGCCGAACATACCCATCCTGATTGATAATTGCGCCAAGCAGGAGTTGCAATCATTTATAGATTATTTTACTGGGTATCATCAGATCTGGATAGATGAAGAAGATACCGAGAAAATGGCTTTCATTACGCCGTGGGACATGTACTGCTACAAAATGATATCGTTCGGGTTAAAGAATGTAGGAGCCACCTACATGAGGACCATGACTACCATTTTCCATGATATGATACATGAGGAGATCGAAGTATATGTGGATGATGTCGTCATCAAGTCCAAGAAAGCCGTTGATCACATGGAAGATTTGAGGAAGTTCTTCAATAGACTGAGAAGGTACAACCTAAAACTGAATCCCGCAAAATGTGCATTCGGGGTTCCAGCTATAAAATTGCTTGGATTTATTGTGAGTCGTCGGGAATAGAACTGGATCCATCAAGAATCAAAGCCATTCAAGAATTGTCATCGCCAAAGAACAAGAAGGATGTAATGAGTTTCTTGGGGAGACTTAACTATATCAGCTGGTTCATAGCCCAATCTATGGTTATTTGTGAGCCGATCTTCAAAAGGTTGAAAAAGGATTCTGCCACTAAATGGACCGATGAATGCCAAAAAACTTTCAATAGAATCAAGGAATACATGTCAACACAACCAGTATTGGTCCTGCCTGAGTTAGGTAGACCTCTGCTACCCTACATCGTAGTGTTACATGGTGCCTTCGACTGTATCCTAGGGCAATATGATGAAACAGGGAAGAAGGGCAAGCCATTTATTATCTCAGTAAGAAGTTCACCCCGTACAACGCCCAGAATTCTCTGTTGGAACACACCTGTTATGCTTTGACTTGGGTAGCTCAGAAGCTGAGGCACTCTTTCTGCGCCTATACTACGTATCTCATATCAAGGATGGATCCATTAAAGTACATCTTTCAGAATCCCATGCCCACTGGCAAGCTAGCCAAGTGGCAAATCCTGCTGAGTGAATTCGACATTGTCTACGTGACCCGGAAAGTAGTCAAGTGTCAGGCACTAGCGGATCATCTCGCCAAAAACCCTGTGGATGGAGAATACGAGCCCCTAAAGACGTATTTTTCGGATGAAAATGTATCATTCATAGGACAAGACATTGTAGAGTCCTATGATGGTTGGAGGATGTTTTTCGACGAAGCAACAAATTTCAAAGGAGTTGGCATAGGAGCGGTCCTAGTATCAGAAACCAGCCAGCATTATCCGGTGTCTGCCAAACTTAGGTTCCCGTGTACCAAAAATATGGCCGAGTATGAGGCCTGTATCTTAGGGATCAAAATGGCCATTGACATGAATATCCAAGAGCTGCTAGTAATCGGGGATTCAAACTTGCTCATACGTCAGGTCCGAGGAGAATGGGCAACCAAGAATTCCAAGATACTTCTATATCTGCACCATGTGCAGGAATTGAGAAAGAGGTTCACCAAGACAGAGTTCCAGCATGTTCTAAGAATCCAGAATGAGTTCGACGATGCATTAGCCACCCTGTCATCTATGATATAGCATCAAGATACGAACTTCATTGATCCTATTCTGGTGAAAATACATGATCATCCAGCTTACTGTGCTCATGTCGAGGAAGAAGCGGATGGAAAGCCTTGGTTTCATGACATCAAGGAGTATTTGGCAAAAGGGGAATACCCAGAGCTTGCAAATGCTACTCAAAGGCCCACACTTCGGAGGTTGTCCAATAATTTCTTTCATAGTGGAGGAATCCTGTATAGGAGGACTCCGGATTTGGGATTACTAAGGTGTGTCGATGTAAAAGAAGCACCCAGACTACTAGAAGAAATCCATGTCGGGACCTGTGGACCACATATGAATGGTTTTGTCTTAGCCAAGAATATACTCATGGCAGGTTATTTTTGGATGACTATGGAGATGGACTGCATCCAGTATATCTGAAAGTGCCACCGCTGTTGGATACATGCCGACATGATAAGGGTGCCTCCAAATGAGTTTAATGCAACAAGCTTTCCATGGCCATTCACCGCATGGGGAATGGATGTTATCGGACCAATCGAACCTGCCGCATAAAATGGGCATAGGTTTATCCTAGTAGAAATTGACTATTTCACCAAATGGGTTGGAGCAACATCTTACAGAACAGTGACTAAGAAAGTCGTGGTAGATTTTGTTCGCGACCGCATTGTTTGATGATTCGGAATTCCAGAGTCAATCATTACTGATAATGGTTCCAATATCAACAATGACTTGATAAAGGCTATGTGTGAAACCTTCAATATCAAAAACAAGAATTCCACAACTTACAGGCCTCAGATGAATGGAGACGTGGAAGCCGCCAATAAGAATATCAAGAAGATACTAAGGAAAATGATAGAAAAGTATAAGCAATGGTATGAGAAGCTAGCATTTTCTTTGTTGGGGTACCGTACCACAGTCCGCACATCAACTGGGGCAACTCCCTACATGCTGGTTTACGGTACAGAAGCAGTCGTTCCCGCCGAGGTAGAAACTCCCTCCCTAAGGATCATGCAAGAAGCAGAACTCGACGATGCAGAATGGTTAAAGAGTCGTAACGAGCAGCTGGATCTTATAGATGGTAAAAGAATGAATGCAGTTTGCGATGGTCAGATTTATCATAACAGAATGGCCAGAGCCTTGAACAAGAGATTCAAACCAAGATGATTCACACTGGGATAACTGGTGTTAAAGAAGATTTTTCTACATCAAGATGAAGACAAAGGGAAGTTCTCTCCCAACTGGCAGGGTCCATACATAGTTCATCGGGTTCTGATAGGAGGAGCCCTTATACTTTCAGAAATGGACGAAGAAGTTTGGCCAAAACAGATCAATTCAGATGCAGTCAAGCGCTACTATGTGTAATCTATTATAATTCGAACTACATCTGACTTGATTCTCGTTTAAGAAGGGATACGTAGGCAGCCTTATGGGTTCGGTCACAATTTAATAAAATATTTGTTTTCCCCGCAATTGGAAACTGGGGCAAAATTTTGAGAAGGACCCTCAAAATTCAGAAGTAACTTCAGCCGATCATCACAAGCAGCCATCAGAAGTATCAACCCATTAAACTGGGGCAGAATTTTGAGGAGGACCCTCAAAATTCCATAACAAGAGAAGTGGCAATATCTTGGACCATGTCTCAATCGTTGGTTCATCTAAAGAAAACTATTCTTAACTATGTATTTATGCTATATTTTTACTAAATCATGCAAGTCTATCACCAAAAGCGCTCTCTTTAGCAACACTACCCCAAGGATACACACAGTATCCCAAATTAAAGCCGAGTAGGTCGAGCAAAGACAGCGATGATACGAACTAACCTTTCCCCTTTGCAAAACTCACAATTTTTCTTTGGATGCAGGTACTCAAGTCGCAAAATCATCAAAATATTTATACAACTGATACTTTTTAGGAATACAACTCTCAGAACCACCGCACCTATTCACGGTCACTATCCTTGCACAATATCACCAGCGACTACAATATCGCAATCAGCTATCAGCTAAGAAATTCTATTACTATTTGCCTTTTATACTTTGCATTGCATAAGGCTATCATTCTTCCTTCCGAGGTTAAGCTCTACCTACATATGCATTCTCTTCATTGCATAAGGTTATCATTCTGCCTTCCGAGACTAAGCTCTACCTCCATATGCATTCTCTGCATTGCATAAGGCTATCATTCTGCCTTTTGAGACTAAGCTCTGTCTCCATCTGCATTCTCTGCATTGCATAAGGCTACCGTTCTACCTTCTGAAACTAAGCTCTGTCTCCATCTGCATTCTGTGCATTGCATAAGGCTACCATTTTGCCTTCCGACACTAAGCTCTGTCTCCATCTGCATGGCTGAAAGATCGCCACCCTTATTTACATCTTGAATGGCTGAAAGATTGCCACCTTTATTTATGTCTTGCATCGGCTAAAATATTGCCACCTTTATTCATGTCTTGCATGGCCGAAAGATTGCCACCCTTATTTGCATCTTGCATGGCTGAAAGATCGCCACCTTTATTTATGTCTTGCATCGGCTAAAATATTGCCACTTTTATTTATGTCTTGCATCGACTGATATATCGCCACCTTTATTTATGTCTTGCATGGCTGAAAGATCGCCACCTTTATTTTTGTCTTTCATCGACTGAAAGATCGCCACATTTATTTACCTCTTGCATGGCTGAAAGATCGCCACCTTTTTTTACGTCTTGCATCGGCTGAAATATCATCACTTTTATTTATGTCTTGCATCGGCTGAAAGATCGCCACTTTTATTTATGTCTTGCATGGCTAAAAAGTCGCCACCTTTTATTTATATCTTGCATCGGCTGAAATATCGTCACTTTTATTTACGTCTTGCATTGGCTGGAATATCGCCACTTTTGTTTATGCTCGCATGGGCTAAAAGATCGCCACGTATCGCATTTCATGGGCTGAAAGATCGCCAAACTATCCAAAGGCATCATTGTTTGGAGACACCATTCACATAGCCCGAGAACACCATACCATGGCCTGAGGACCCACTTTTATCTCTTGCATATCCTTATTCAAAGGCATCATCGCCGGGAGGAATCATTATCATAGCCCCAAGAGTATCATTTCATAGCCTACAAATCCTTTATTCTATGTTTCATGGCCCAGGACATCATGGTCTGAGGACGTCATCCTAACCGTCCAAGGACAACATTCATAGTCCGACGGGAAATTGCATCATGTTTAAATTTATACACAATATATGCACGTATTGCTTATCTACAGGTAAACCGGTGAGAAACAGCCATCTCAGCAGGAGTGATCCCACTCTGGTTCCCGCAGCCCTATTAGACTCTTAATCGCCCATCCCAACCTAAATATTGCGTCCGTTTTTGAAAGATCTCCATCACCATACTCTGCCGACGGATCCGGAACTACATTTGGCTTGATTCCTGTAAGAACAGGGATATATAGGCAGCTCAAGAACCATAGCATGGTCAAGTTCTTCAAATCACTTCACTCGGTCAAAATTGGCCATCATGTCTTTACCCGACAACTCTTTCATCTTTCCCGGGTAAAGAGGGGCAGCTGTTGATACCCAATTTTTTCCTGTATATTTTTAATATGAAAAATACTTTCAAAATAGCATATGTATGCACATATAAGTATGCCCAAATGTTTTAGTATTTTTTCTAATTTTTAAAGTATTTTTTAAAATCAATTTATTGCTCATTTTAATTGTACAAAAACCAATAATTATTCCCAAAATTATTATTTTGGTGAATAATTTATTTTATCCCAAAATTTATACCAAAATATAGCTAAGGTAATTTTTATACATTTTTTACAATTTATTTAGTATTTGAAAAGATAAATTGCATGTAGATGCAATTTTAGCCTATTTTAAGAATTAATAGCATTTTATAATCATAAAATTGGTTCTACTATTTATATATTATTAAGTGACTTAGTACCTTTTATTTGTTTTCGAAGTCATTTTAATATTTTTTTTTTATATAAAATAAAAAGGGAAAAACTGGCTATTTAAAATCTGGCCCATTTTATTTTAATTATAGCCAAAATTGGTTCCCCTAATTGACCCAATTTTGGACCAGCCCAATTCCATTTAACCCAACCCTTAACCCATTTTAAATTACCCGACCCAAGCCCTTTTGATCTTGGTAGTTGATCTCTGAGATCAACGGCCCCTCTCCACCCATCTATAATTAAACCCAAACGACTACCCTAATTCGTTCATTTCCCATCTCTTAGCCGCCTCCAAACACCCCCTTTCTCAAACTCTCTCTAAGGTTCTTGAAACCCTAGCCTCTCTCACCATCTTCAACCACAACCTCACCGGAATTCATGGACTCTCCGGCCATGGATGGCTTGAACCCATCTCTCTCTGCTCTTAAACACTTGGTGTTCAAAGTTTCGAGGTCTGACCTCGATGGTGTCCGTTCAGATCTTCTCCGATTAAAGGTTCTATGGCCTCTCCGTCCTTGCTCAGGCGTATCCAAGCATTATGAGCCTATCTCTGACTTATCCGACTCATATCAGACCTTTTCCAAGCCTTTCTCGTTTTAGGGTTCCTCTGAAACCCTAGCTACTCGAGGTTTTCTCTGATTTTTCTTAGATTTGTTATATATCGGTGCGCTACTGGAGTTTTTAAATATTTCCCCCAATTTTTCTTTCAAAATTATCTTTTAAAACCCCTTCTCTTCGATTTAGGGTTTTCTCTTCAAAATGTTTCTCTAACTTGTCTTTTCCTTTCTTTGTGTGTATTTGTCACGCATGTGCTTCTACTATTTTCTTATGCTTTCTTTCTACACTACATGATTCTTCTGTGCTTTGTTTTTCTACTGTGTTCCTAGATAATGCTCGCATGTGTTGTCTTGCTGTGTTTTCATATACGTTCTTTGCTATATTTTTCCGGTATTTTGTGCTTTTCTACTGTATGTATTTCCTACTGAGTTCTTAAGTTTTGTTTGCCTTCTACTGGGCCTTGTTTGAGTTCGCTTTAAACATGTTTCTCCTATTGTTTTCTTAAGTGTTATACTATCTCTTTTCTCTTATAAACTTATTTAAGTCCCAGGTTTTTCTTAAACATGTTCCTTCTACTCTTACTATGCTTCAAATCAATGTCTTCACTTTGTTGTTTCGAACTTGTTATTGTATCTATTTGCCTTCTCATGAGTCTCTGAAAGAGATCTCTGAGCCTGTTTCAATTACTTTCCTCCTCGTCTATGTATCTGATTCGAAGTGAAAACCCTAAAATTTGGGGGTTTGAACTGGGTTCTATTTTGGAACCCTTAACTCTTTAGACTCATTATCAGTCTATGAGCTAAGTTTGAACTTTTTTGTTTATGACTCTGAACTTTTTCTATGATAGACTCTCCTACTGATTAGCATGATAGTTCTTCGTGCTTAAGCATGGTTGTACGTTTTTATATGTGTGATGAATTCTTTCTTCCGAAAATGTTTCCAACTTATGATTGATTTAGAATCCTTTTTTAGGTCTAATTGATTGTTATTAATTTTCCTTAAGTAAAACCTTTCTTCACCTTTTCTGACTGGATTCATCCATACCAAAATTCAGACCTTGTGATTTACTGGCTGTTAATTGATTTGCTTTCCTTATTTGCACAAACCGTGTGCTATCAAACTTTTTCCTTAAATAAATATCTGTGTATTTGCCCTTCTTGTACTGCTTTGGAAAAGGTTTTGATCAATCTCTTTCCTTAATTATTTTTACCCGTTTGAAATCAGAATCCCTTAATTAAAGGGAAACTTTTGTAATTGATTTTCAAATTATTCTCCCGCCTTATTATGCTTGACTTCTATATTAGAAAAGGGCAAGACTCCTTTCTCACCAACACACCTTGAATTCGACACTTTTCAGACACTTTCAATTACACAACTTTTCAATCCAATACTTCTACACTACTCAAGTATCATAGTTCTCTAATCATAGCATTCTGACTATTGCTTTCACTTTGGCTTTACAAGACTACTGCTTTCTTTTCTTGTTTCCCTGAAACTGGTATGTTCTATTTGGTTTTCAGCCTCATCCCAATGTGTTTATTTTACAGCTTCTTCACCTCTGTCTGCTTTACTGCCTATGTTTATTGTTAATTAGCATGACAATTTTTTTGCATATGTTTCTACTGTGAATCCCTGCACCCCTGTCCCCTTCTATGTGTTTGAGTTTGAAGTTCAGAACATGGCAACATCCAAGTTGTTTCTCATGTTTGGACTTGATACCTTATGGGATCCTAACTCCCAAACAATGTGGCTAACATGCTGGTTGGGGTATGCCAGCACTTCCAATTTCTAGGTATGACCACCAGCCCATCTTTGCTTCCTCCTAGAATCCCCTCTTTGCACTTACAGTCATTCCTAGCTTCTAAGTTCTGCCCCCCTCCTATGAGCATTTCTTTGGGACCTTGAGTTCCCTCTGAACTCGGACATTTGAGGGCTGGCCCTTGCACACTGCACAATAACTCAATTCTGCAATGTATTTGGGTGCAAGCACTGTGGGTGCCCCCTTTTTCTCGCAAAATTGGGTTTATGACATTTGGGAGGACAACTCGTTCCCTTTTCGGAATTGGGTTTTGAATTGAAGAGTCGCCACCTAATGATTAAGTGCATTAGGACACTAAGAAGAACTTTGATTTAGAAAACCAGAGATTGGGTAAGGGCTTGAAATTATCCCAATGGGAAGGTGTTAGGCACTCCTCGGGATCCACTGGTGTGGTTCCCGGCCATACTATAATTGTGACTTTAAGTCCAAACAACAAGTAGACAAATATAAGTTACAAATATGATGGGGTTTTCACATAATTGTTGTGAATGATTACAGTTAAACGAAGTTAAAGAAGGTGAAATTTGAGAAGAAAGCAGGTTTTTTAAAAATTCAGAAAAAGGGAAACATGTCACAGAATTGCTGCAAGTAATTGAAAAAAAAATAGTTAAAGAAGTTGAAATTTGAGAAAAAGCATTTTTTTGAAATAAAAATAAACAAGTAAGGGAGGGGGGGTCCTAGGTTTATAAATAATATAGATCACCCCACACAACACCCGATAACCGTTTATACATATAGTGTTATTGCGTGGTCATCATATCCATATCTACCCTTTCCCACCCCCTTAGGTATTAAAACATGGAATAGTCTCATTTCCTTATTGCATGCTACTACCCGTCCCAATCCTATCAGTCCCGGAGGTATTTGGGACTACTAATCCTAAAGGGAAGGGATGTGAGGTTTTATAGTTTCAAAGGACAAAATTCTAAGGCGACAATCAAAACACATATGTAACAAATATGGGGGAGAAACACATAACATATAGAAAGGCTCAAACAAACCTCCTTAAAAATAGAGAATCATATAGTTTAGCATGTCTTTACACGTACTGGTTAGGGTCTGTTTAAACTTAAAAGGGATGGCAGACTGATCTATTACATATTTCAGATAAGAAGCCCGAATCAGACCTGTCTACTGGTTGTAATTAATAAGAATCTGATTCAATTTATAATTTATCCTATGGCTTGCCTAAGTGTTAAACGAAACCTATAGGCATGATATCTATTAGTTCAGAAAAGAAGTATGCCAATTTAGGAAAAGAAACTGTCAATTACATGAGTAGAAATTATACGGTCATTGTATTACTACTGATTTTAGACTTATAAGCGAATGGGTGATTCAGATTTTAGTTGATAGCTCCTATAGGCATGCTTTCTAGGTGCTATTTATTTGAAAATATTTTTTACAAGCAAAATAAGAGTGCAGAAGTCCTATGGGCATAGTATCTAAATGATGTTAGTTATTTAAACCTATAAATGGGTTTGCCTAGTGATAGATGCAGATGCAAAATTCAAAAAGTCATATAGGCATATTATCTATATGATATGCAGCGTTTCAGAGATGACTTATAGACATGGTCTCTATATAATGCAGAAATGCAGAACCTATAGACATGGTTTCTATATGAAATGCAGAACCTATAGACATGGTTTCTATATGAAATGCAGAACATATAGACATGGTTTCTATATAAAATGCATAACTTATAGACATGGTTTCTATATGAAATGCATAACCTATAGACATGGTATCTATATGAAATACAGAAATGAAAGTTGAAAGAAGGATATAAGTGCAGAAGTATAATGATCACCTATGAACATGATATCTACCCCTTTTTGCATGCATGATTTACCCTCCCTTTTTCACTAAAATCCCCAATAGTTATTACAAGTTATTACAACCCATAATAAATAAGAAAATGTGAAATTACATCAGAGAAACTAAAAAAATTTACAACCAAGGAGAGCCTGATTCAGGTTTCCTGCCTGAAGCATGAAGTAAACCAACTCCAAAGACCAAAATCCAAATCCTTTCACATTTTGGGTGTGTCAAAGTTCCCAAGAGCCTCATGGACTCTAGGCAGTGCTTACACCCAAATACATTACAGAATTGAGTCATAGTGTAGTGTGGATGAGCCAGCCCTCAAATGTCCAAGTTCAAAGGGAGCTCAAGGTCCCAAGGCAAGGCTCATAGGAGGGGGGCAGAACTTAGAAACTAGGAATGAGTGTAAGTGTAGAGAAGGGATTCTAGGGGGGAAAGCAAGGATAGGCTGGTGGTCATACCTAGCAATTGGAAGTGCTAGCACACCCCAACCAGCCGGTTAGCCACATTTTTTGGGAGTTGGGATACCATAAGGGATCAAGTCCAAACATGAGAAACAATTTAGATGTTTCCATGTTCTGAACTTCAACTTATATACATAAAAGGGGACCGGGGTGCAGGGATTCATAGTAGAAACATACGCAAAGAAGTTGACATGCTAATTAACATTAAACATAGGCAATAAAGCAGACAGGGGTGCAGGGATTCACAGTAGAAACATATGCAAAGGAATTGACATGCTAATTAACATTAAACCTAGGCAGTAAAGCAGACAAGGGTGTAGAAGCTGTAAAGTAAACACATTGGGATGAGGCTAAAAACCAAACTAGAAATACCTGTTTTAGGGAAGCAAAAGAAGAGAACACAGTAGTCTTGTAAATCCAAAGTGCAAGCAAGCAGTCGGAACGCAATGATTTTAGAAGAGAACTATGAGATTGAGTAGTGTAAAAGTGTTGAATTGAGAGTGTGTAATTGATAGTGTCTGAAAAGTTGAATTCAAGGTGTGTGAAAGTATTGAATTCAAAGTTGTTTGATCGTGTTGACTATATCTAATGTGTTAAAGAAGGCCATATATTTATAGCGTAGAAAGCAAGCAGAAATAGGTAAGAAAATAGTTTGACAATCAATTTCACAAGGTTTCCCTTTAATTAAGGAATTCTGCTTTCAAACGGGTAAAAATAATTAAGGAAAGAGACCAATCAAACACCTTTTCAAAGCAGTACAAGAGGGGTAAATACATATAGGTATATTTAAGGAAAAGTCTTGACAGCACACGGTTTGTGCCAATAAGGAAAGGAAATCAATCAACAGCCAGTAAAATCAGAAATTGAAGATTTCATGTGAATGAACCAGGTCAGAAAGATGGAAAATATCTCGACTTAAGGAAAATCAGTACTAATTAATTAAACCTAAAAAAGGATTCTGAATCAATCAAAAGTTGAAAACCTTTTTGGAAGAAAGGATTCATCACACATATAAAAACATACAGCCATGCTCAAGTACGAAGATCTGTCATACTAATCAATAGAAGAGTCTAGCGAAGAAAAAGTTTAGAGTCATAAACAAAGAAGTTCAAGCTCAGTTTATAGACTCAGAATGAGTCTGAGAGAGTCCAGGGTTCCAAAATAGAACCCTACTCCAAACACAAGATTAAAACTCGCCAAAACCCCAAATCCTAGGGTTTTAAACTTGAATCAGATATAGAGACGAGAAGACAAATAATTCAAATAGGCTCAGAGGTCTCTTTCAGAGACTTATAAGAAAACAAACAGATACAATAGCAAGTTTGAAACAGCAAAGTGAAGAAACTGATTCGAAGCATAGTGATGGTAGAAGGAACATGTTTAAGAAAAACCTGGGACTTAAACAAGTTCAGAAGCGAAAGGAGGTAGTATAACACTTAAGAAAATAGTAGAAGAAACATGTTTAAAGAGAACTCAAACAAGGTCCAGTAAAAGGCAAACAAAGAACTTAAGTAATCAGTAGGAAATACATTTAGTAGGAGAACAAAATATCAGAAAAGTATATCAACAAGACATATAGGAAAAAACACAGCAGGATGAAAATGCGAGCATGGTGTAGAAACACAGTAGAAAGACAAGGCACAAAAGAACATATATAGTAGAAAAACATAAGAAAGCAGTAGAAGCACATGTGTGACAAATATACACAAAGAAAAAGGAAAAGAAAAGTCAGAAAAACATTACCCTAAGTCGGAGAGAAGTAATTTTTGAAAGAAAAATTGGGGAAAACGTTTAAAAATTCTAGTAGAGCACAGTTATAGAACAGATTTAAGAAAATAATCAGAGAAAACTATCTAGGGTTTCATAGGAACCCTAGAATGAGAAAGGCTTGCAAAATGTCCGATCTAAGTCGGATGAGTCAGAACTAGGCTCGAAATGCTTTGGATACGCCGGAACAAAGCCGGAGAGGCTATGGAACCTTGAATCGGAGAAGATTTGAACGGACAAAATCGAGGTCAAACCTTGAAACTTCGAACACCAAGCATTCAAGAGCAGAGGGAGGTGAGTATAGGCAATCCATGGCCTGAGAGGCCATGGATTCTGGTGAGATTGAGGTCGAACATGGTAGAAGACGATTAGGGTTTCAAGAACCTTCGAGAGAGTTTGAGAGATGGAGGGTATTCAGAGGAGGCTGATAGAGAGAAAATGAGGAGATTAGGGTAGTTACTTAGGTTTAGTTATGGTAGGGTGGATAGGGGCTGTTGATCTCAGAGATCAATGGTCCGGATCAAAAGGGCTTAGGTCGGGTAATTAAAATGGGTTAAGGGTATGGAATTGGGCTGGTCCGGTTGGGATTCAAAATTGGTTCAATTAGGGGGATTCAATGTGGCAATAATCGAAATGTAATGGGGCTGCAATTGAAACGAAATGAGGCCAAATTTTAAATAGCCAGTTTTCTCCCTTTTATTTTATAAAAATACTAAAATGATTTTGAAAGCAAATTAAAAGTACTGGATCAGTAAATAAATATATAAATATTAATTTAAAAATATTGGAACAAATTTCATAATTATAGAATGCTATTAATTCTTAAAATAGGCTAAAATTGCAATTACATGCAATTTATCCTTTAAAATATTAAATAAATTGTAAAAAATGTATAAAAATTACCCTAGCTATGTTTTGGTATAAATATGAGAATAAAATAAGTTATTCACCAAAATAATAATTTTGAGAATAATTATTGGTTTTTGTACTGCTAAAATGGGCAATAAATTAATTTAAAAATCTTTAAAAATTGGGAAAAATACTAAAACATTTTGGCATACTTATATATACATACATATGGTATTTTGAAAGTATTTTTCATATAAAAAATATGAAAGGAAAAATTGGATATCAACAGCTGCCCCTCTTTACCCGGGAAGGATGAAAGAATTGTCGGGTAAAGATATGATGGCCAATTTTGACCGAACGAAATGGTTTGAAGAGTTTGACTGTGCTCTAGTTCCTGAGCTACCTACATATACCTGGTCTTACAGGAATCAAGCCATATGTAGTTCAGGATCCGTCGGCGGAGTATGCCGATGGAGATCTTCTAAGAACGGATGCGATATGGGAGGTTAAGAGTCTGATAGGGCTGCGGGAACCGGAATGGGATTGCTCCTGCCTAGATGGCCATTGCTCGCCAGTTTACTTGTAGATAAGAAATATGCGCATATATTGTGCATAAATTTAAACAAGATGCAAGTTCACATCGGACCATAAATGATGTCTTTGGATGGTTAGGATGACGTCCTCGGACCATGATGTCTTGGGCTATGAAGCATATAATAAAGGATTTGCGAGCTATAAAATGATGCTCTCGCGCTATGAGAATGATGCCTCTAAGCGATGATGCCTTTGAATAATGATATGCAAGAGAGAAAAGGGGTCCTCAGGCCATGGCATGGTGTTCTCGGGCTTTGAAGATGGTGCCTCCAAACAATGACGCCCTTGGACAGTTTGGCGATCTTTTAGCCCATGTAATGTGATAGGTGGAGATCTTTCAGCTTATGAGAGCGTAAATAAAGTGGCGATCTTTCAACCATGCAAGGTGTAGATGAAGGTGGCGATCTTTCAGCTGATGCAAGACATAAATAAAGGTGGCGATCTTTCAGCCATGCAGGATGTAAATAAGGGTGGCGATCTTTTAGCCGATGCAAGGCATAAATAAAGGTAGCGATCTTTCAGCCATGCAAGATGGAGATAGGTCTTAGTCTCGAAAGGCAGAACGGTAGCTTTATGCAATGCAGAGAATGCAGATGGAGACAAAGCTTAGTCTCGGGAGGCAGAATAATAGCCTTATGCAATGCAGGAAATGCAGATGGAGGTAGAGCTTAACCTCGGAAGGCAGAATAGTAGCCTTATGCAATGCAGGAAATGCAGATTGAGGTAAAGCTTAACCTCGGAAGATAGAATAGTAGCCTTATGCAATGCAGGAAATGTAGATGGAGGTAGAGCTTAACCTCGGAAGGCAGAATAGTAGCCTTATGCAAGGGATAAAAGGCGAATCATGATAAAAATTATTAGTTATAGCTGGTAGCTGATTGTGATATTGCAGATGCTGGGGATATTGCGTGCAGATAACGACCGTGAATAGGAGTGATAATCCCGAGAGTAGTATTCCTGAATAGTATGAGTAATTATTATATAACTTTGCAACATAGATGCCTGCATCCAAAGAAATATCGTGAGTTTGTAAAGGGTAAAGGTTAGTTCCATGTCCCCAATGACTTTGCTCGACCTGCTTGGCTCTAATTTGGTGATTGTGTGTATCCTTGGGGTAGCGTTGCTAAACAGAGCACTTTTGGTGATAGACATACATGATTTAGTAAAAATATAGCATAAATACATAGTTAAGAATAGTTTTCTTTAGATGAACCAATGACTGAGACGTGGTCCAAGACATTGCAACTTCTTTTGTTACGGAATTTTGAGGGTCCTCCTCAAAATTCTGCCCCAGTTTGCTGGGTTGCTGCTAACAAAAAATGGCTGAAATCAACTTCGGATTTTTGAGGGTCCTCCTCAAAATTCTGCCCCAGTTTCCAATCGCGGGGGGAAATGAAAATTTTATTGAATTGTGATTGAACCCATAAAGCTGCCTACGTATCCCCTCTTATACGGGAATCAGGTCAGACGTAGTTCAAATTACATCACATAGGAAAACATAAGATTACACATGGTAACGCTTGACTATATCTGAATTGATTGGTTTTGGCCAAAATTCTCCGTCCATTTCTGCAAGTATAAGGGCTCCTCATATCAGAACCCGATGAACCATGTATGGGCCTTGCCAGTTGGGAGAGAACTTCCCTTTTGCTTCATCTTGATGTGGAAAAATCTTCTGTAACACCCGCTGCCTGGGGTGAACTGTCTTGGTCTGACTCTCTTGTTGAAGGCTCTAGACATTCTGTTCTGATAAAGCTTACCATGGCAAACTGCATTCATTATTTTTCCATCTATAAGAGCCATCTGCTCATAATGACTCTTCACCCATTTTGCATCGTCGAGTTCTGCTTCCTGTATGATCCTTAAAGAAGGGATCTCTACCTAGGCAGGAATGACTGCTTCTGTACCATAAACCAGCATGTAGGGGGTTGCTCTTGTTGATGTACGGACTGTGGTGCGGTACCCCAATAAGGAAAATGATAATTTCTCATGCCACTGCTTATGCTTCTCTATCATTTTCCTTAGTATCTTTTTGATATTCTTATTGGCGGCTTCTATAGCTCCATTCATCTAAGGTATGTAGGCTGTAGAATTCTTGTGCTTGATCTTGAAGGTTTCACACATGGCTTTCATTCAATCACTGTTGGGGTTGGAACCGTTACCAGTAATGATTGACTCTGGAATTCCGAATCGACAAATAATACGGTCGCGGACAAAGTCTGTCACGACTTTCTTGGTCACTGCTCTGTAAGATGCTGCTTCAACCTATTTGGTGAAATAGTCGATTGCTACTAGGATAAACATGTGCCTATTTGATGCGGCAGGTTCGATTGGTCCGATAACATCCATTCCCCATGCGGCGAATGGCTATGGAGAGCTTGTTGCATTAAGCTCATTTGGAGCCACTCTTATAATGTCGGCATGTATCTGACAATGATGGCACTTTCAGACATACTGGATGTATTCTGTTTCCATAGTCATCCCAAAATAACCTGCTCGGAGTATCTTTTTGGCTAAGACAAAACCGTTCATATGTGGACCACAGGTCGCATCATGAATTTCCTCTAGCAGTTTGGACGCTTCCCTTGCGTCGACACACCTTAGTAATCCCAGATCCGGAGTCCTCCTATATAGGATTCCTCCACTGTTAAAGAAATTGTTGGACAACCTTCGAAGTGTGCGCTTTTGGGTAGCATTTGCAAGCTCTAGGTATTCTCTTTTTGCCAAATATTCCTTGATGTTCTAAAACCAAGGCTTTCCATCTGCTTCTTCCTCGACATGATCACAGTAAGCTGGCTGACATGGATCTTTGTTGGAATGGGATCAATGAAATTTGTATCTGGATGCTGTATCATAGATGACAGAGTGGCTAATGCATCGGCGAACTCATTCTGGATTCTTGGAACATGCTGGAACTCTGTATTTGTGAACCTCTTTCTCAATTCCTGCACATGGTGCAGATATGTGAGTATCGTAGAATTCTTGGTCGCCCATTCTCCTCGGACCTGATGTATGAGCAGGTCTGAATCTTCGATTACTAGCAGCTCTTGAATGTTCATGTCAATAGCCATCTTGAGCCCCAAGATGCAGGCTTCGTACTCGGCCATGTTGTTGGTGCACGAGAATCTGAGTTTGGCAGATACCAGATAATGCTGGCCAGTTTCTGATACTAGGACTGCTCCTCTGCCAACTCATTTGAAGTTTGCTGCTCCATCGAAAAACATCCTTCAACCATCATAGGACTCCGCAATGTCTTCTCCTATGAATGATACTTCTTCATCCGGAAAATACATCTTTAGGGGCTTGTATTCTCCACCCACAGGGTTTTCGTCTAAGTGATCTGCTAATGCCTGTCCCTTGACTGCTTTCTGGGTCACGTAAACAATGTCGAATTCACTTAGTAGGATTTTCCACTTGGCTAGCTTGCCAGTGGGCATGGGCTTCTAAAAGATATACTTCAATGGATCCATCCTTGATATGAGATACGTAGTATAGGCACAGAAATAGTGCCTCAGCTTCTGAGCTACCCAAGTCAAAGCACAGCAGGTGCGTTCCAACAGAGAATACCGAGCCTCGTACGGAGTGAACTTCTTACTGAGATAGTAGATGTCCTGCTCCTTTCTCCTTGTTTCATCATGCTGCCCCAGAACACAACCGAACGCTCCATCCAATACCACAAGGTAGAGTAACAGGGGTCTACCTGGCTTGGGCGAGACCAAAACTGGCAGTGTTGATAGGTAGTCCTTGATTCTATCGAAGGCTTTTTTGGCAGTCGTTAGTCCATTTGGTAGCGACATCCTTTTTTAGCATCTTAAAGATTGGCTCATAGATGACAGTAGATTGTGCTATGAACCAGCTAATGTAGTTAAGTCTTCCCAAGAAACTCATTACTTCTTTCTTGTTCTTTGGCAGTGGAAATTCTTGAATAGCTTTGACCTTCGATGGATCCAATTCTATCCCTCGGCGACTCACAATGATCCCAAGAAATTTCCCAGCTGGAACCCCGAATGCACATTTTGCGAAATTCAATTTCAGGTTGTATCTTCTCAGTCTATTGAAGAATTTACTCAAATCTTCCATGTGACCAGCGTCTTTCTTTGACTTAATGACGACGTCGTTTGCATAAACTTTGATGTCCTTGTGTATCATATCATGGAAAATGGTGGTCATGGCCCTCATGTAGGTGGCCCCTACATTCTTTAACCCGAACGGTATCATTTTGTAGCAATACATCCCCCATGGCGTAATGAAAGCTATTTTCTCAGTATCTTCTTCATCCATTCATATATGATGGTACCCAGCAAAACAATCAACAAATGATTCCAACTCGTGATTGGCGCAATTGTCAATCAGGATATGTATGTTAGGCAAGGGAAAGTTGCCTTTTGGACTGGCGCGGTTGAGATCCCGGAAATCGACACAGACTCTAACCTTCCCATCCTTCTTCGACACTGGCATAATGTTGGCTAACCATGTTGGATACTCTACTACCCTGAGAACCTTATCTTTGACCTGCTTTGTGACCTTTTCCTTGATTTTCAAAATCATATCTGGCTTGAATTTTTCGAGCTTCTATTTTACTGGAGGATAGGCCTGATTAGTCAGCAATTTGTGAGCCACAATGGATGTGCTCAGACCAGTCATGTCATCGTACGACCATGCAAATATATCCTCATACTCTCTTAGAAACTATGTATACTCTTGCTTCTTTGATGGTGACAAATGAATGCTGATTCATGTTTCTTTGATGTTTTCTGCATCTCTCGGTCTCGTCCAAGTTGGACTTAGACCTATTTCGAAATTCTCAACTTCCTTAACAATCTCTTCCGGTATGTTATCTTCCTCTGAATATATATCCTTTTGTTACGTTGTCCCGTTGCATGTCATAGTCATTGGCTCATCAAGATAAGTAATAGTAATGTTGTATAAGTAAAGTAATAAGAGAAAATAATAAGAGTAAGATTTATAAGAAAATTGAAATGCTTTGATAAATTCCATAAATGTTTTGAACATTGGAGCTCTTTCTTGCAAAAAATAATTTGGAGCTCTTTCTTGCAAAAAATAAAATGCAAAAGGAAAGTAAACTAGTAAAATAAAATAGTTCATGGTACTTGTTCATCCTTGCTACACCGAGGCACGCCGGGCTCTGGTGGTTCTAATGGTCCAGTTGTTGAGGCATGCTCCTCTGCGTACTGCCTATATGGATGGGCCTTCCTCTCCCTCCTCCTCGAGAATGACACAGCAATCCATACCCTCGTCTTCTAGGAACAAATTCCTCATTAACGCTAGGGCTTCTTCTTCTTCTGACCCATAGATGACCTCGGTCGGTCAGAAGGTCTGCTCCAAACAGGGTTTTGGCTGCTCCAACGGATAGTAAGGACCGTGCCAGGGTGGCGACCATTCATTGAATTCTTTCCAAGTATACTCATATCCTAATCCGAAGGTAGTGCCGTGCTTCTTGAGCTTGATGGTCTTAGTGATTCCTTGGAGATTCTTGCCAAGTCCCTTGCCAGGTTCATACCTGCTCCAGTTCAATATGCTTTCAATTTTGTTATCCCACCACTTATCCTTATCGACAGCGTTGACTCGTTCGATATGGTGGTAAGTTTCTCCGCCTATCTTTCTTCTTCCTCCAATTACTAGGATGGTTTGGCGACTGTATATGGGATTGCTACCATCGCCGTGAATGATCACCTCCTAGTGATTCCACTCAAACTTCACTGCCTGATGTAGTGTTGATGCCACGGCCCCGGCAGCGTGAATCCATGGTCGTCCCAACAATAGATGGTAAGATGCCGGCACGTCTATCACTTGAAAGTCAACGTCAAACCAAGTGGGACCTATTTGCAAACATAGGCTAATCTCCCCAATAGTGGACCTCTAAGAACCATCGAAAGATTTAACATTGATGGCCCTGTCCTTGATTTCATGCAACCCCTTTCCCAATGTCCTGAGTGTTACCAACTGACAAATATTGAGACTGGACCCCCCATCGACCAGGATTCTGGTGATAAAATAATCTTCACACTGCACAGTGATGTGCAACGCCTTGTTGTGACTTAATCCCTCCGGTGGCAGCTTATCTTCATGAAAAGTGATTTTATGACTTTCCAATACCTGGCCTACCATGTTAGCCATCTTTCCACCGGTGATGTTTCTTGGTACATATGCCTCACTCAGCACTCTTAACAAGGCATTCTTGTGTGCATCAAAAATCTGTAGCAGAGCAAGGATAGAAGTATGTTCTGGTGTTTTGTTCAGCTGATCAATGACTGAGTATTCCTTCGCTTGCATCTTTCTCCAGAGATCATTGGGCCCAGTTTCAGTAATGGTTTGTCAACCAGAGTTCTGCTTACGCGACTCAGCCAAGTGTTCTGGGGTGTAAACCCTACCGGTCCTTGTCATACCTTGTGCTGCAACTGCTTTCTCAAACTTGGCTTTCCCTTTCCTTCTTGCCTCGGCTGTGTAGTCCCATAGTATGGCTTTTGTGTGGAATGGTGTTACGGCTGTCATTGCTACCGGGAGGGCACCCTTGCTTTGGAAGGTAATACAGAAACTTCAAATAGCTCAGGCGCCTTTCAGGACCCAAACTCGACCTCAATTGGTGTTGACGTCTTTGCAGAGGCTGGTGTTTCAAACTCAAATGGTATGGAAATGTTCACCTCAGCATCTCTAGAAGGCTGAATCTGGACTACAATTGGATTAAGGGTGACTGTTGGTTTCTTTGGATCGTCGCCTTCTACGATTAAACCGATTGATCATTTGGGATCCCAATCATCCTCTATTTCAATCATGTGAACACTTCATCCCTTGTGGTCTGGTAGAGGGTTATTGCGGACATTCGGAGCAGGCTCTTTTGCCACGATGATCTTGTTGTCAATCAGAGCCTGGATCTTATCCTTCACGGAGCGACATTCATCAATGGTATGCCCTTTCATGTTAGAATGGTATACACACTAGTGGATCTCGAGGGGTGCCTTAACACCTTCCCCTCGGGATAATTTCAAGTCCTTACCCAATCTCTGGTTTTCTAAATCAAATTTCTCCTTAGTGTCCTAATGCACTTATTCATTAGGCGGCGACTCTTCAATTCAAACCCAATTCCCAAAAGGGAACGAGTTGTCCTCCAAAATATCATAAACCTAATTTCGCGAGAAAAAGGGGGCATCGACATTCACAAGCTTACCCCTTATTGTAATTTCATGTTTTTGGAAATGTGTACGCTTTAAGATGGCATAAAATTCCCTAACCATTCCTCATTTTCCTTGCATGGAGTGGGGATGAAGTAGGTCCAGCCACTTGAAACTAGCTGGACATGGAAATCCGAAAAGAGCTCTGACACTTTGTCATCGACAATTCCTTTCTTAAGTTTAACCTTCTTTGTGAGGAGATCATCATAATATCGATGTTGCCACTCGGAAGACATGAATTTGTTGGTATCATAGTTCAAATCCTCAGCCACTTCTTCAATTTCATGATTAAGCGCCGCATTTTCGTTCATGTTCGACTCCATTTTAAGCTCAAAGTACCTTGAATTAAAACCAAGTTAGACGAGCATTAGATTTATATTAAGCAATAAAAAATAATGCAATTAGGCCAAATAATCAAGCCAAACAGGCCAAGCAAGCAATAATTGCAGAGCCACTATTTTTTGCAAAAATACCCAATCACCGTACTTGCAGGAAAAGCCTCGCAGGTGCAATTACGCTTCTGCGGAAATTCTTTCGCTTTTGCGAACTTTCACAACTGACCATAAATCGCACCTGCGGAAGGCATCACAACTGAGAAGCCGTATCTACGGCAATTGTTTTTGCTTCAACAGTTTTCATCAGGGGTTTCACAAACCCAGCTACTGCCGACTTTATTCAATTCCAAACATGATTTTGGCAGATAATTTATACTCAAGAATTCTAAATGAGTGCACTACATGAACATACGACTTGACTCCACGTGATTTTAAGGCACATATAAGCAAGCATTCTTTTAGACAATTTGTCGAACACATAACAGGCATAGAGTTATTTTTTATTTTTTGAATCAATTGGGTACTCAGAATTTCCCAATTCTTTTCAACAATAACAGCACTCACTATTACACTCAACCAATTTTTCTCAGCCCAAAAGCTTACAATAATCGAGAAGGGAAAACAAGGGCCATGGGAAAATGGCCATGGAATCTCAAAAATAAGAGATAGGCAGTTATGTGAGAGATAGGCCATGGAAACTCAGAGAAGAAGAAGAAGAAGAAGAAGAAGAAGAAGAAGAAGAAGAAGAAGAAGAAGAAGAAGAAGAAGAAGAAGAAGAAGAAGATAAAAGTAGAAGAGAGATTGAAGATGGTACTTGGGTATCTTGTATAAGGGCAGTAAAAATTGAGAGTAATGGAGAGTTTGAGCAGCAGTTATGTGAGAGATAGAGGATTTAAAGTTTGGGGGGAAGCGATTAGAGTGTTACCTATAAGAGAGGCCTTTTTCTTTAAACTTATCCAACAGGTCGCTTCTGCGGATTTTTACCGCTTCTGCGTAAACGTTTTTACGCGTAGCTGCCGCTTCTGCGATAAGTTTTTATCTGCAGCAAAAAACACGCTTCTACGCGGCCACTTCTGCGTGAATATTTCCGCAGATGCGATTGCACCATATTTCTCAATGACACAACTGTGCATCCACTATTTTTGTGCACTCCAACACCTCAAACTCTTCAATTCAACTCCAAAAAATCCAAAACTTTGAAAATTATTCTAAAATAATATATCAAACTATTTTAAAAAGGAAACTTTGAAAAATGACTAAAATTTTTGAAAACGATGGGTTGCCTCCAACCAAGCGCTACATTTAATGTTGTGACATGACGCGAATCAACTTTACCACTTTTCTCTCCACTTAGAATAGATGAACTGGTCACCTAACTTGGAATCGAGCTTGTGACCACTAGTGACGAGGGGTGGTAAGTAGATGGTCAAACCAAATGCCATTTGCTTCATTTTGTATTTCTTGGCTTTCATGTGAGGAATGTCATTTTGCCTTCTTGTACCTTCAAATTATAAGATTTATGGCCCTTGCCTCTCCTCTTCTCAATCCCTGATTGACTCGTGCAGTTCAATTCTCATATCACCACACAATTCCAATTTTGAGAAATATTTTGAATGTGACATCAAGCCTCAAAATTATAATTCTTTCCGGATTTTTACATTCTCTTGGTCCCCCGAACTAGAGTCAAATTCAACAATATTTTCAATTACACCGGTTCACTCTAATCCTATATTTTCTTGGCATAACTAACAAGAATGGAGTCGGTTGGAGGATGTTCAATTCTTGATTCCTCAAAATAAAACTCACTTTCTTCCTCGAAGTTGGACTTTTCTTGAGCACTTTCACACTCTCAAGTTGGTGGGCATAGTGAGCCTCAATCAATATTTTCATTTGATCTTTCAAGGTGTGGATATTCTCATCATTTTGAGTAAGTACTTGTTTCGACTTCAATCTCTAAAGAAGGCTCTTGGCTATCATTCACTTCCGAGGCTTTTTAGACCTTTATAGCTTTCTCCCATTTGTAAGTTCACCCTTTCAAATGCCAAATCATTTTGGAGATTATTTTTCAAAAGCTCATCTGTGATATTTTGCTCTTTGTTTCCTCCTTCAAGTAGGCATTCCACCATGAGCTTAAACTCTCTATTTTGACCATGCTCAACTTCTTCCACTTCCAAATACCTATACTTGTCATCACAAAAAAGTAGAATCATCATAGCAGGGGTTCGGGGAAGGGAAGGACAAATAAGTACAACTATCCCAATGGCCCTTTTGACCATCGCACTTATCACAAATACTCTACTTATGAGTTTGATATTGTGTGCACAATCTGTCCTGGGAGAATTTAAATAATTTTGCCAAGACTGTGGTCCTCCACAATAAGGACAAGGGTCATCAAAGTATGAACAACTACAATCCGACCAATTTTCATTATACCCGATGCCATTTTTCAAAACTAAGAAAATAAACCAAGATAAGAAAAATAATTACACAAATATTCACAAGTTTGGACTAAAGCACGTACACTTACTTCTCAAACAACCTAAATACGCCAAAATTTTCCCCGGCAACGGCACCAATTTTGATGACGTCCAAACCCACTTCTAAAAAGTAAATGGACACGGTCGCATGCAATATAATATTTTCAACTATGAGTTGGGGTCGAATCCCACAGATAATAATATGTAGGCGATATGAGTGTAAGAAAATTATCGCTTATTATGCTAAGCCAAACACTTAGGATGGTTTTGAGAAAATGTTTATAACTAGTTGCGAAAATACAAACTAACCTAGAAAAATGATCGATGGCCACAAGCATGGATGCATTTGGAATAACACTCAAGTAACGATCCAATGTATTTTACGATTTTATAAATATGAGCGGGTTTATATAAATTAACCTTGGGTAATAACTCATTATTAGCTTCTTCCGATGACTAACAAGACTTCCTAATTGAATTATCCCTAAAACAATTAAGAGATTAACCACACCTGAATATGGCTACAAGTAGTTCAATCTTACCCCTAGGTAGAATCTATAAAGTGAGGGTTAACGCCTCGAGTTCTTATTAATTTATCTTTCCCAACACCAAATTATCTTTTTCAAAATTAATTAGAAGTAAATGGGCGAGTCTTACGGTTAGCTAATCCCTTTGAAAATATTAAAGAACAAGAATAATTAAAGAAACAATAACTCACTTCATAATAAATAAAAATCGTTTAATGCATAAGCACAACAAGATATTTAAGCCCCACTTTAAATATGATATTCCCATAAACAAGATTCAAGTGTTGGAAAAAATACTAAACACTTATTCAATACAAAGCAAGGAAATGAAGAAATGAACATAAATGGCTAAGAAATTCTCAACCAAAAACTTCAAATCTTCAAGCCCCAAGTGTGTGTGCAAGAACCCTAGCTTCCAAACTTGTCTTCTCTAGGCAAGAGATGTCAAAGATAATTCTAAGATTGGCCAAAGATATCTTACAAATGAGCCAGGTCATGTATTTGTCGGTTTGGAATAGAGAAAATCTGAAATGCCCAAGTTACCCAAGTCTGATGCCCGTTGGACGCACCTGCGGAATAAATCATCGCAGGTGCGACTCCGCAAAAGTAGACTTTCATTCGCAGAAGCGGCCATTGGTGGAAATTAAAATTCCGTAGAAGCGGACCACGAGGCGTAGAAACGCACACGCGGGTGCGGACCCTTTGGGCAGAAGCGCAGATGACCGATTGCACATGCGATCCCAGCAAAGGTTGCCCAGTTTCGTAGATGTGGCTTTTTTCTCGCAGATGTGAGGTCCCATAAACGCACAGTGTTCCGCATATGCAAAATCACTGAAGGATTTTGTATTTCTTTAACTCTTTTCTACTCAATTCCACTTCAATTGACTTCAACTCTCTTCATGATATCATTTACCTGATAATCTAGAAATACACACCATAAACCTCCTCATATTATAATTAATGGATACAAAAACTAAAGTAAAGAGACTAAAATAAATGGTAAAATCACCACTCATCAGGTATCCTAGTATACCTTTAAATATTAGGCGGCGACTCTCTTTCAGCAACAACAGAGATACTACAAGTTGAATCGTGTCTTGACTAGTGTAAAATAGGGTGCAACAATTGTTATTGGCTTACCTAACAGATTGAGATAGTTGTCATCACGACCGGTAGGATTTTGGGTTGTGAGAGACTCCAAAGGCCCCTAGATTTACATATGAGAGAGAGAGAATTCGAAGTTGGAGATTTCACTTTGTATTTTGACGTAGTGGGATTAGGAGAAAAGGTTGTACAGGGAAAGAAACCAAGTTCCTTTGAAAAGATTATGGAGGGCCTACTTCTTTGGATATCGAGTTTTTCGATACTCATGAATGTGATAATCGAGAAGAGGAGACTAGTGAAAAACTGAACCAGGAGAATAGGGTTGGTAGTGCTAGGTGGTAGGATGGGAATGAGGATAAAGTATGGGTTGAGAAGACTGCGGCTTTGCCCTCAAATGTTGGCAAAGTTGTTGAAGCTGAGAAAAGGAAAAGTTTTTCTTTCTTTTTAAACTTCATGTGGAGTTAATTACCGTCGCATAAAAAATGAACGAAAGGAGTAATATTTAGTACTCCCTCAATTTCAACTTTATATAGCTTACTTTTCGGTTTTTTTACCAAAAAGAATGTCTCTTTTAATTTTTAGTACACCCTTCGTTCTAACTTATGTGAACTTGTTTGACTTCGCACGGAATTTAAAAAAAAAAAAGTAAAGACTTTAGAATTTATGGTCTTAAACAAGTCAAAAATGAGCTAGAGTATTTGTGTGGTTATAAAAACTTCTCGTTAAGGGTACAATTGTAAGTTTAAGCTAAATTGTTTCCAATTTTAGAAAAGAATCATTCTTTTTTGAACGGACAAAAAAAAATAGGTTCACATAAACTGGAACAGAGGGAATAACTTTTAACTCCAACTTTCCATATGGTAAATTCCAGACTACAATATTCAAGGACATTTGGAACATTATACATATCTTTACATTAAGGTCACAAGATTTAAAAGTTTTCTTACTTTCTTAAGCTTCGTGGGCAGTCAAAATAAGATACATAAATTGAAACAGAAAGAATATAATATAGTATTATATAATTTTACATGATACAAGAAATTTCGCGGCCTTTCAATAAATTAAGATCAAACAAGGTAAAGTATAGACAAGTCCTCATTTTCTCCTCTTGGTCATTCTGGCATCATTTTCCAACTTTTTTGCGTCTATAAATATTCACAAAGCTGTTCAAGCTAAATCCACCCAGGCTCTCCTTTCTTTTTGCTCATTTCTTCTTCAAAGGAATATATATCCCAGCCATGACGAGCTCTCCCCAGTCTTTGCATAGGGTGAACTATGCAGCGCCACGAAGCTTTGGGACATTACTAAAAGCAAACCTAAAAGAGACCCTTTTCCCAGATGATCCATTCCATGAAATCAAGAACGAGCCAATTTCACGCAGATTTTGGAAGGGGGCTCAATATTTTGTTCCAATTTTTGAATGGCTGCCAAAGTACAGTTTCAAGCTCTTCAAGTATGATCTTCTTGCTGGAATCACTATTGCTAGCCTTGCCATTCCTCAGGGGATAAGCTATGCCAAACTCGCTAACGTTCCTCCAATCATCGGACTCTGTAAGCTACTTATAAGAGCATTATATTGTACTTGTTTTTTCCTATATATTGACGCGTCGTACCAAAAGATGTATGTGTTGATGACTTTCTTGGCTTTTGATTCAAAGTAGGTACAACTAACAATATTTTGATTAAAAGATGTATGAGTTGCATGCATGCAGATTCGAGCTTTGTTCCTCCTCTTATTTATGCGGTTTTTGGAAGTTCAAAGCACCTTGCTGTGGGGACGGTGGCTGCTTGCTCATTGCTTATTGCTGCAATCATTGAAGGAAAAGTGAGCGCTAACGATAATATGCCGCTGTATCTTAGTTTGGTGTTCACCGCCACTCTTTTCTCTGGTTTGGTTCAGACTGCTCTAGGTTTGCTAAGGTATATCTACATAAATGACCGAAGTAGTTCTTTGATACATTAGAACTAGTTCTTTGATTAATTAGTACTAGTAGAAATATATAAGAAGAATTTATTTGGTTTGTGCAGACTTGGGATTTTGGTAGATTTTCTATCACATTCAACCATAACTGGATTTATGGGAGGGACAGCAATAATTATTTGCTTGCAGCAACTGAAGGGCATGCTTGGTTTGAAGCATTTCACTACCCATACTGATGTGGTTTCTGTCTTACGTGCTATCTTCCACAACAGAAAAGAGGTTGTCATTCTATACTCCTAACTGTATCTATGATTAATTTAGTGAATAGCCGTGCATTGGGGATACCTCTACGCACAATATATATATTCACATACCTTAATTAGCTTAGACACTGACATACTCATTTAGAAATATTATTTTATAGATCCATATATGTATCACCAAAGAATAAAAAATGAGGAATTGCCTTTTATTATTAAAAGTTACACATGGTTTTGGTCAATTGGGCAATTTAATTTCTGTTATTGATTTTTTTTTGTGTGTCTGTATTGGAACAGTGGAAGTGGGAGAGTGCAGTTGTTGGAATAATCTTCCTTACTTTCCTGCAATTTACTAGATTTGTGGTGAGTATTTCCTACTGGTATGTGAAAATAAGTGTTGTCGCACATCATGTATACAAGAAAAAATAATTCTTCTTTGCAGAAAAACAAGAAACCGAAGCTGTTTTGGGTTTCAGCCATAGCTCCAATGGTCACTGTAATTGTCGGCTGCCTTTTTGCTTACTTCGCCCATGCTGAGAAACATGGCATCCAAATCGTAAGCCTTTAATTTCCTTCTCCCCCCACCCCAAAATGAAATTATATTAAGTAGTGCGGTACAACATATAGAAACGCTGACAAATATGTAAAGGAAGAATAGAAGAGAAAGAATCACGGAAAAGAGAATCACTGATATATATACAAAATTTGAGGAAGATTAAAGGTGATTCGAATTAGCTAGTTTGCGCTAAAATATTTTAGTGCAAACCGAGTTAAAAACTTTCTTTATGAGACATGTATCTTGCACAAATATATACATGTATATATATAGATAATACAGGGAATACTAATAAGTCTGGGCGAATGTAGTTATACTCGGCGGATTCAATTGAACCGATAAGAAGTAAAAATTTATATGTAAAAATTCAAACTATTAGATATGAGCCTAATAACTTTATAAATATAATGGGTTCAATTTTAAAAGTTGAATCCATAAAATTTAAATCCTGAATCCGATATTTTTGCTTCAGTTTGTCAAACGAAATAGTTTGAGAACAGGAAGACGCATAAGGAGAGACAAAAATTAAAGAATTTGCAACTGTTAGAGTCGAGTTTGGAAAAGATTGCTTTGAATTCTCTTTATGGGTTGTTGGAGAATTACTATTGAGGTGTGTATGGCAAAGTTTCACTAATTTATCATTGAGACAACCCCCTTTTTACAACACTATCTAAAGTGGACTTCCAACTAACTAGCTAGGAAGAGCCAATTTTGACATTTCGAGAATTAGACTTAAAGTATGCAAGTAATTATGTCCACCGACGGATATGGACAGGATCACTAATAATCTTGTAGAAAACACAACACTAACTTTTTCTTTTCTGTGGTCACAGCACTAAGTCCATATTTTAATTTGTCTCATCTAATGTAACAGTAGGACTCTTTGTCTCATATTTTGGAGTGAATATATACAGGTTGGACATTTGAGTAAAGGAATAAATCCTTCTTCCATTCATCTTTTAAATTTCGATCCCAATTATATATCAGCACCTATAAAAGCAGGAGTCATCGCAGCAATGATATCTCTAGCTGTAAGTACACCCTTTATCCATACATACGAGCTCTGTTTAAATTATGAGAAAGAATTTCTGATTTGTTAATCATCAAAAACGTACGTGTTTACTAAGATTGTATGGAATATTTTCCAGGAGGGAATAGCCATCGGACGGAGTTTCGCCATCATCAGAAATGAACAAATTGATGGCAACAAGGAAATGATTGCCATTGGCCTCATGAACATTTTTGGATCTTTCACTTCATGCTACTTGACCACTGGTAATTAGTGGTGGCAAAATAGTTAAAAGAAAATAGTTATTATCCGCTAAAATATGAGTTGGATAATAAATTTTTTAAAAAAAATCGGTCAAATATGTATAAGAACCATATTATCCATTTTCTAAATGGATAACCGATGAGTTTAAAACTTCAAATTGCGGGTTCCTCAAGTTTGGGAGATTAGGAATTCTTCCAAAAGTGATTATATTCAAGAATCATTAAATATACTCATATTATCTGCCGACTAACCCATTTTTTATCCATATTAAATATGGATCGGGTCAGATTATTTATTCGTTTTTTCATTATCCTTTTTCGACTCGATTCGCCCGTTTGCCACCCTACTGGTAATTATTCACTAAAATCGAGTAAAATTTACCAAGATATAGGGTGCATTTGATATGGATCAATTTTCTCATGTTTAGTTGGATTAAATATTTAAAGCATATTTTCTCATGAACTTATTTTCCCCCGATCGAAGAAAAATGACTTTCCCACCAAAAAGAGGGAAGATATTTTTCAAAATTCTTTTTCAACCTTCCCTACCTTATTCTCACCCCACCCTCGAAAATATTTTTCTTCCTACCAAATACACCATAGTTGTCAGGACCACTCTCGTGTGGAAAATGTACCTACTGGATAAGAAAACTAATTAGATTATTAGCATCCGTCGATTTAGGACGGGCTTGGATTCAACTTAATCTCTTGCTTTCCTCCCAAAAAATGTATATATAAGAAAAATTATCAGACGAGGCAGAATCAGAACCTGGAGATCAACCCCAAGGACTTACTACGGGAGCAAGGATTGGATTTCCGACTACATGACTTGATTCCTATTCTTCCACTGAGTGCTCGAGGGATAGAAAGCGGGTTGTCGGCAAGCGTGACGAGAGGGCTAGCTACTACCTCTATTCTTCTTCACGTGAACCTATTACTATTTGAGGAGTCAAATAAAATTTTCTTCGACCACTGTTTTTGTAAAACTTTTTAAATATTTTCAATTATTAACTATGACATATAATAATTTTTAAGTAATTTCTAATTATGTAAATTTTATTTCAAAATTTTTGAAAATCTTACATCCGAACTTATATAGAAAATTAGTCAATTTGACCCTCGTACTCTGAAGAGATTCACATAAAATAGAAGGAGGAGAGTAATATATGTAATAATAATATCTCTCATCCTAACCCATTTATTTTAGATTCTACATTCATCTCTGTCAGACAATACTTAATGAACATACTTCTGGGAAAAGTACAAAATAAAATTAAAACATTTAGTAGTACATAACTAATAATGATGGATATATGTTGTATTTTCAGGGCCATTTTCAAAAACTGCAGTGAACTTCAACGCTGGCTGTAAGACTGCAATGTCAAACGTGATAATGTCAATATGCATGATGCTAACCCTTCTGTTCTTGGCTCCTCTGTTTAGTTACACACCCCTCGTCTCTCTCTCCGCCATCATCATGTCTGCAATGCTTGGCTTAATTGACTATGACAAGGCATATCACCTCTTCAAGACAGACAAGTTTGATTTCTGTATTTGTATGGCTGCCTTTTTTGGTGTTTCCTTCATAAGCATGGACATTGGCCTAATGTTATCTGTAAGCACTACACTTTTCACTAAAATATTAATTAATAGTAACAAAAGTTTGCTATTAGAGATCATGATTTTTTCCGGGGCTTTTCCAGGTTGGACTTGCCTTAATCAGAGCACTTCTATATATAGCAAGGCCAGCTACCTGCAAGCTTGGACTCATATCAGAAACTGGATTGTATCGCGATGTGGAGCAGTATCCTGATGCTAATGGAATTGCAGGGTTTTTGATTCTGAAGCTTGGTTCTCCTATATACTTTGCAAATTGCAATTACATCAGAGAAAGGTTTTTCATTTTGTTCTATTTTCTATCATACACATCAAACAAGTGCTTCTAGTAATAGTCTTTCTTTGATGGATTGCGCAGGATTCTTAGATGGATCAGAGATGAGCGTTCTCTTACCATTTCTAAAGGAAATGACATTGAATTCTTAATACTTGAATTAGGAGGTAAATTAGCAAGAAGGAGAAATTTCTATTATAATAATGCAATGGTAATGTAACTGAATCACAACCTTATGCTAACAGGTATTACATCCATTGACATAACGGGTGTTGAAACGTTATTAGAAATTCGAAGGTGCGTAGAAGCAAAAGGGATCAAGGTAAAATCAAACTCTCATTTACTTTTTGGACAAAGTCCATAAGTTTCTAAATACTTACATTTCAATTCTTTAATTTGTAGATGATTTTGGTTAATCCGAGGTTGGGAGTCTTGGAAAAGTTGATGGTGACAGAGTCAATAGACGCCAGTACAAAACAATCTGTCTTCTTAACCATTGAAGATGCAATTGATGCTTGTAGATTTTCACTCAAATGTTCAGATCAAATGAAAAGAGATAACCTTGCAATGGTTTAGCCTTTTCGTTGTGTTGAAAAAGCGCAAGCAAATTGCTCCAAAGTTTAATATACAAGTTGCTTTTTCCAGACGATTGATTTGCAATCTCTTTTCATCAGGACGAAAATTTGTCAAACTATTGATGAAATTATAGAGTTCTAAGTCGTTTGGGAACAAAATAAACGAGCTTAAGGATATATATTAGCCATATGCTCCTTATAATTGGTAGTTGTGATGATATCTACTCATAGACAAATCAGTAAAAAACCTTCATATGGATACAAGTTTCCACTCGGTAATGTTGCACATTAAAAGGTATTCTTGACTCCCTTTCAGTATAAGAAAGTGAGGATACGACGACATTTATTTAATGATATTTGAAATAAACATTGGAAAATCGTGAAATTCATGTCATTTATGAACAAATGTCATAAAAATTACGACATTTGATAAAAAAATGTCACAAAAACGACATTTGATACTAAGTGTCATAAAAATATGACATTTGATACAAAATGCCGTAATAACAACGACATTAATGAACACATGCCGTCAAAATTACGGCATTTGATACAAAATATCATAAAAATAATGATGTTTGATATTAAATGCTGTAAAAAAACTAACATTTGATACAAAATATCGTAAATAACAACATTCATGAAAAAATTTCGTAAAAACTACAACATTTGAGACTAAATGTTATATAAAAAATAACATTTTATATATGATGTCAATAAAACAATGACAATTGATACAAATACAAAAAAAAACAGAATGATATTTAATACAAAATATAGTAAAAACACGATGTTTTGAACAAAATATCGTAAAAATTATGACATTTGATACAAATGCCAAAAAGAAAAATGAGTTTTACTTTAAATGTCATATTATCAGTCAATAATTACGAAGATGTAACATGTACATCTAATGTTGATTTTTTTGTATTTTTTAATTGTTAAATAATTCTTTGTCTATAATCAAAACATCATTATTTAAAATTGTTATATTTTTTATTGTGATATTTATCTTCCCGATAAACGAGTTATGTGATTGTCGATTAATGTCTTAAAAGTCTTTCTGGGACTCGCCCAAGACCCACGCTTGGGCGAGGCACTTGCTGTGACGACTCATGTGTGAGGCTTAGTTTTGTGAGGCATACGCCCCAAATGTCTAATTGTGCATCCTGAAAACGCCTAGCGTTCGGGAGTTAATAAGTGAATCATATGTTAAATTTTCTAATTAGTAATTGAAGCTCAAAATAATTTAACAAATGAATGATAAAAATTCTATTCATATATATAATATGAAAATTGAGATTAACTATCGAGTCAGAGTATTGCATATTTGCTATTTGAGTGAGAATATCATGAAGGTGAATAACATTTGAATATTTCTTCTGAAAATGAATAGTCGAAATTTATGTCTTTACTTGCTATTGATCTTTATTTCTTAGCTTCATGTCTCCCAAAATTATGAGACTTTTATTCTCTTACTATAATTATACTTATTTATGAAGGAGTAATATTTTGAATTATAGTACTTAAAAAGTTTATTGATTATTGACTTTTTGAGAGGTAATTGAATGTATAGTTTGTTAATATTTTTTCAAAAAAATTTATATTTTAATTATTTGAAAGTTCAAACATTATAGTTGATATTTATCTCATAGTAAATTTAATACTATTGTATTATTGATACTTATAAAAATATTCTAAATATTTTTATTTTTCTGTGAGTATCTGTAATCTTTTTTAATTTTTGAATGTACTTTTTAAATTATTTATTATGTTATTTTTATAATTTAAAGATTCCCCTATTAAGTAAAATGTTAATAATTCTTTTAAAATGGTGTTGACGATTTAAAAAAAATGACTAAAATTTCAATGTTCCATAAAAATTATTATTGCTACTACTTATTAGATGAGAATTTAAAGATAAAAATATAAACTTAAACTATATGTAGGACCGAGGAAACCTGTATTTATAATTAAACACAATTGCCAACTAAAGGTCCAACGATTAGCCATTCCTAGGGCTCCTTTCTTAGAAGCAGCTCAATCGGCTCAATCCAATTTTAGTAAAATTTCATCTTTATCTCTGAATATATTGTCCCACTACAAATTAATGTTCTAAAAAAAGTTGTATGGATTATATATAGATTTAGAGGGAAAAGATTTTGGCGGCAAGAATTTTGGCTTCAAAAAGCTTTGTTGCAGGATTTAGTCTAGAAGTTAAGAAAATTCATTCGAAAGTGATAATAACGTAGTTACATGTTGAAATTACGGCCTTTTACGATTTAGTTGGATTTGAATTTTACTTAGAGAAAAAATCATTTGATTTGGCATCATCTATTTGTACAAAGTACTTTTTAGATTGCTAATTTATTTTTTAGTTATAATACTAAAAGGCATTTGTTTTACATATGTTTCATCTAGTTGAAGGTTGACATTTGTGGATGTACCAATTAAATGTAAAGTATTATGATAAAACTAAATAGAGGATTATTATTAATATTTTAAAGTTTTTGGTATCGACATTAATCTATATGTTGGAATTTTTTATACGATATTTTGAAAAGTTTTGAAAAAAGTCACTATCTTTTTTGACATTTATGTAAATGTAAATACAACATTTTCATAAGTCAAAATACATAAGTTGCCACCTGACCTATGGCCCAAATCCCTGTTACACTTTCTGGGAACGAATATTACGTTACACACCCAACCTTTTCAAAGTGTATCTAAAACATACCACTTTTGACAGCTGGCGCGCGCGGGTTTTACACAAAAAAGAGGCAAGTGAATGTAAACCTTTCGGGTCTAAAGCATTATCTAAATGTCACATATCCCCGACCTTTGTTAATTTTTTTTCTATCTTTAGTTATTTTATCTCCAAATAATTTGGTCACTTTTCTACATCCCCCCCCCCCCCCCCCCATGTTTTATTCTTCCTCTAGACACCTACTTTGTCATCTCCATTGATTAGCTCTGAAACACAAAAATAATTTTAGAGCTAGGTCCAAGTTCCAAATTAATTAGTCATCTCCTTCAAGTTTATACATTTTTAGATCTGCTAATGAAATCAGTGACTGATTTCTTCATTTATTTTCATAATTTTACTTTTAGATCTGCTGATTCTTTCTTTGACTTCAAATATTTAATTTTTTTTGAATGGGTGTGAAGAAGGGGTTTATAGTGTAGGTTTTGCTCTAAAAATTAATGGCGAAAACAGTGGCTACCATGGCCAACACTTAAGGCACCATGTGAAAGATTTATATGAATATTGGCCATGGTGATAATGGTGGCTGCCATGGCCAACATTTGATTCATGTAAATATATTTTTTTTTGGTGGGTATTTCCGTGGCTGTTGGAGTTTTGAGGAGGCTTGGTGGGTATTTTCATGGAGTTTAAAGGAGAGTAAGTGTGGGAGCTTGAAGAAAATGAGAGTTGTGGGGGCGCGGTGGTGTTTTTTCTTTTTCTTGTTTTCTTTTAAATATATCAATTGTGCTATAAATTTAGTATTTTTCTTTTTTATTCCTTGAGTTAGGACATGTGTCACGACCTTATTGGTGCGTGATGTTACACATATTCTGAAAAAAATGGTTAAGAAAAAAGTGGTGTGTCTTAGATACATTTTGAAAAGGTTAGGTGTGTAAAGTAATAGTCGTTCCCAGAAAGTGTGTAACAGGGATTTGGACCATAGGTGAGGTAGCAACTTCTGTATTTTGTCTTTTCATAAATGTCGTAAATTTTCTTACTGACATTTTTAAAGGTTAAAAGTAAATGAAGTAAATTTCTTACTCACATTTACATAAATATCATAAAATAAATGTCGTAAATTTCTTATTAACATTTGCTTAAATGTCGTAAATTTTATACCGATATTTAGCTAAATGTCGGAAAATAGACGATGTTGAAATTTACGACATTTGATACAAATGTAAAATAAATGTCGAAAAATGAATTTGCGACATTTAAGAAGCTTAACATGATATTCAATAAATGTAGTTGTATCCTCACTTTCTTGTAGTCTTTTCTGAAAGTACAAGAGGGGGTGAATTGTAACCGATTAAGAATCTTGGTTGATTAAGTGTAAATGAACACAAAGGTAAACAAGACACACCAATTTTTATATTGGTTCAGTATCGGTGTGGTATCTATATCCAGTTCCCTTGGATAACAAGAGTTCTCTTGGATCTTTGATAAATGTTTACATTAGTGATGATTTTAGTACATTCACCATCAAAGATGCACAACAACAGTGATTTTTGCAATATTGACACAATTCTCGTTTTGTGTTCTAACTCTTCCTATCTTTTGTGATACTTGTACATAGGGGTGTTTATGGTTCGATTTGGATCGGTTTTTCTCTACAAAGAAATCAGACCAAGTAAGTCGGTTTTTCAAATATTAGAACCAAACCAAGCCAATTAAGCAATTTTTTTCTCGATTCGATTTATGTCGGTTTTTTGGTTTTTTCGGTTATTTGTTAGTTTTTTCTTAAATATAAGACATACACTACTAAACACACATTTCAAGCAACCACATTTTTAACGTAACACTATCAAATCAATTGCCCTTTGAGAAATCTATTATTTACCAAGATATATTGATGATAATTGAATCGAATAGTGATGAATAATTTAAGAACTCAATTTAAAATACATTATTTTTGACATAAAATAGATTCTTACACTTAACAAAAGAAACCTACCAATTAAACTAGAATGTAAAGGTAAAGAACTGTACTAAAAGTGCAAACTATTAATATTTACTATAAAATTTTTAACACTTTGCATAAAAGTATACATATATATGGGTGTAAATAAATTTAAAATAGCTACTCCTGTATTCGGTTTGATTCGGGTTTTTCTAATCAAAAATAAAACCAAACCAAATTTGATCAGTTTTTAAATTTCAAAACCAAAAAGTATCGGGCTTTTTGGTCGATTTGGGTTGGTTCGGATTTTCGGATTTTTAGGAACACCCCTACTTGTACACTCAAGAATACATTATTTGTACTAAGAACTAGAAAGGCTTAGAAACAGATTATGTAGTTGTGGAATGATCTTCTTGAGTTTGAAAGTCTTCTTATGGTAGAGTTTGAGTAGCCGTTGTAGATTTATCTTTGATTGAGGCACAGAATCCTCTAAGAGATTTGACCAAGGGGTGTCTCCGAATCCTACACGAGAGATGGGCTGGATTCATTTACGTTGTTCCCCTTTCATATCCACATTCAAGGGAGTGATTTGTGGCTTGATTTGGTTGATCAATCTTCAGTATCTTCATATTCTAAATTAGTCCTTGAAATGCGGCTTGATATTCTTTAGCAACTGTACTTGATATGTTTCCTTCTTGAAAGCCTCGATGTCCTTGATTTATCCTTGACTTCCTTTAGCGCCTGGACTTTATTTTGTTTCCTTTCCGATGTCTTTGACTTATGATATTTTATACTTTAATAACATACAATAACGGGAGTGATTTGTGTGGTGTCCAAATTTTACTTAAGTTGTTTATTGTAACGACCCGACCGGTTATTTTTGGAATTTATGCCCCGATCCCCCATTAACTGCTTTCCCTAAGTTCATTTCTGCTATTTTGGTTTGTCGGGACGTTCGGTATTAGGATTCGGAGTGTTTTGGGATACTTAGTCCCTAAATGAGAGCTTAAGAGTTGGAAGATGGTCTGTAGTCGGAACAGTATGAAGACGAACTCGGAATGGAAATCTGATGGTTTCGTTAGCTCCGTTAGATGATTTCAGGGTTGGGAGCATGTTCGGAATGTAATTTGGAGGTTCGTAGCTCATTTAGGCTTGAAATGCAAAAGTTTGAAATTTTTAATTTTCCTGTCCGATAGTGAGTTTTTGATTCGAGGGTCGGATTTGAATTCCGGAAGTTGTTGTAGCCCCGTCATGTCATTTGGGATGTGTGTGCAATATTTCAGGTCATTCGTATGAGGTTTAGTTAGATTTTTGATCGAAAGCGTATTTTGAATGAATTTGAAGTTCTTAGGCTTGAATCCTTGATTTAATCAGGTTTCTGGTGTTGTTTGAGATGTTTTGAGGATTGGTACAAGTTCGAATAAGGTATTAGGTGGTATTGGTGCTTTTAGTTGAGGTCCCGGGGGCCTCGGTATGATTTTGGATGGCTAATGGGGTAAATTTCTAAGTTTGGTTGCAGCTGATATTAATCCTTCTGGTATTTCCGCTTCTGCGGCTTGGGAAGCACAGAAGTGGCGCCGCATAAGCGGCTTCGTCACCGAATAAGCGGAATTGGCTCCACCTCAGGAGAACCGCAGAAACGGTCCCTTTTCCGAATAAGTGGAACCGTAAATGCGGTTACTGGTCCGCAGAAATGGACTTTGGTCTCATTAGTTGAACCACAAAAGTGGTTGATTCTTCCGTAAAAGCGGGACCGCAGGAGCAGTGGCTGGGCCGCAAAAGCGGACACCACTGTTCTGAAAAGGGGAAAATCCGAGGATTTGTTTCAAAGTTGGAAAAATCAATTGAGAGCTCGGGAGAAGGCGATTTTGAGTGAATTTTAAAGAGAAGATGATTGGGTAACGTTGCTTTGATCCTTTCTAGTTATATTTCATCAATTCCTAGTTAAATCAACCATTAGAATTCAAATTCAAGGTCAAAAATTGGGAAAAATAGGTGAAACTTCTTAGACTTAATTATGTGATTTTGAGTGGGCATCTGACCTCCGATTTGGAAGATTTTTATATGGTAGACTCGTGAGAGTACGAGGGTTCTGAAAATATGAAAAATTTTCGATTCCGAGACGTTGGTTGGAGGGGCATTTTGGTTATTTTACCTATTTTCGCGCCCTAGCTTTAATTTTAATAGTGGAATCAGTTGTTTACAATATTATTTATGATATGTAATTGTATTGAATAGATTTGGGCCATTTGGAGTCGGATACTCGTAGCAAAGGCATCGTTCCTTAGTTGATTTTGCACCGGTTCGAGGTAAGTGGCTTGCTTAACCTTGTGTGGGGGACTTCGTCCCTTAGGATGTGATAATTGGTAATTGAATGCCTTATACGTAAGATGGTGAGCGCGTACTTGAGCTATTTGTTGAAACCCGAGTTTTTACTTAAAATACTTGAACTGGATTTCCATCCTATTTGCTTTATCCTACTTCCCATTATAGTCTGTGCTAGTATAGAAGAGCATGTTTAATTAACCTAAATTGCCTTAAGTGTAATTAAGTGGAGCATGTTAGGCCAGAATTATTTGTTGCCCTGTATCGTTGTACTTCAATTTTTGAATATTTCTTTGATTTTTGGTTGCGCATTTACATTTGGACTACGGATGTGGGATTCCGAGAGCTCCCCCCCCTTGTTTATTTACTTTGGGAATACGGGTTCGATTCTCGGGAGATCCCCCTGCACTTTTATTTTGGGACTACGGGACGGTATCCCGGAGGTCCCCCTGCACTTTTATTTTAGGACTACTGTGATGACCCGACCCGTCGTCTCGGGTATTACCGCCTCGTTTCCCCCATGTTATCTTGCTGTAAGTTTCAATATCAGTATTTGAGTTGATCGGGTAGAATTGGATTGGCTTTAGTTGGAAATGAGGCACTTAGCCTCNTATTTGATTATTAAAACTTATTTATGGGTGATTATAGACCATAATTTCATTCTTTAATTCATAAAAAACAGTAGAAAAATAGGATTTTGGGGCCTGAAATTATGAGACCTTTAGGGGTCGATTTGAGGGGTCAAACGGACTCCGATTTTGGTGTTTTTTATATGTACGGAATCAGGAGAAGATGAAGAACACTTTTCTATAAAAATTTCTGAGTTTTGAGAAGTGAGCCTGGGACTTGGGTTTTGTCAATTTCGGGATTATTGATGTTTTTCGATTATTTTCGATTGGGTTTTGATCCTGTAGCATAATGTGACGTATTCATTGTGGTTTTGGTCAAATTCGACGCGTGAGGAGGTCGATTTGAGAGGCAAGGGCATAGTGAGCTAGGATTTTGGCCGGCTTGAGGTGAGTAATACATGTGGATGATGACCTGAGGGTTTGAAACCCCGATATATCACACTGTGACGCTATATGGAGGCGAGACACGTACTCTACGGCGAGTGCGGGGTCGTTTGTGATTAGAGGACTATGGATTAGTCCGTCCGAGTGATATTCATAATGTGCATTGACTAGAAATTGATTGGTAAACATCCTACTTGGATTGCTATGNAAAAAAGTCAATCGGAAGTTGACTATGTAGTTAGAGGGCTCGAATGTGAGTTCCGGTGGTTCGGGTAGCTTCGGGGGATGATTTGTGACTTAGGAGTGAAATCGGAATTGGATTTGGAGGTCCGGTGTAGAATTAGGCTTGAATTGGCGAAGGTTAGTATTTTGGCGAATTCCGGTTGATAGGTGAGATTTTGATTCGAGGGTCGGAATGTAATTCCGAGAGTTGTTGTAGCTTCGTTAGGTGATTTGAGATATGTGTGCAAAATTTCAGGTTATTCGGAGGTGATT